>OX103974.1:2890524-2910441 GCA_944470395.2 Schistosoma turkestanicum
CTGCCGCTCTACCTCCCCTTAGATTTCCTATAGCTTTCTCAACTTCATGTAAACTGGGAGGACTTAAATCAATTTGCCATTCAGGATGACTGGAGATCGTGGGCAACCGAAGTGTGGCTCGAGGACAGTTGAACTAATCGCTAAAGCGTTCTGCCCATCGGTCCAGCCTCCTAGATTGAGAATGGATAATAAGACCATTCTTTTCCGAGATAGTCTCACTCACATTCGGGTTCCTAATACCGGTTTCTTTGATAAGACGGAAAAGTTGTCTAGTGTTGCCGATCGCCGCTGCCTTTTCCATCGCTTTCGCTTTCGCCACCCACCACAGTTCACGGTCGTTACGTAGGCTTTTTATAAGTCTGCACCTAAGCTGACTACGCTCTTCATCATGTTCAGAGTCAGGTGGGATGCGTTTTCGAGCATCCATCAGTTCGGTAGATGCGACTGAAATCCACGGCTTCATCCTAGCATTGTGGTTTACCTTGCTAGCAGATACCATTGCTGTTTCCACAGCCTTCTTGATATGATTCCAACCTGCTTCAGGATGGGAATCACTTGCATGGCCGCCTAACTGTTTTTCTAGTTCCTCCTGAAATATTTTCTTAGCTTGATTATCATCAAGTAAAGCCCTAAGAGGCTTCCTTACGGTGTCTTTCCTACGTTCAGCAAGCCTTAAACAAATACGTGCTCGCACTAGGGCATGATCTGAATCTAAACATGTGCCCCAGAACGAGCGACAGTCCTCTATCGAACCCCTCCATCGGTGGCTGATGGCGATGTGATCTAGTTGTGTCCAACGTTGAGACGACTTCGGGGGTCGCCAGGTCAAAAGGTGTTTTTCCTTATGCTTAAAATTAGTGTTTGCTAGAAATAGTTGGTTATCTGAGCACAGTTGCAACAGACGGTCGCCATTGTCTGTTCTTTGAGCCGCGAGACCGTAACATCCACCTAGGTGTCTTTCATTTTCACTTAGTCTACCTACTTGTGCATTGAAGTCACCAGCCATTATAACTATATCAGAGCGCTTAACTTTTTGGAGGAGGTCCGAAAGCTTTCTGTAAAACTCATCTTTTACATCATCTGGGCTGCAGTCAGTGGGGGCGTAGGCTGATATGACGAAGAGGCAACGGCGAGTGTCCCTATCTTTCCGAGTCCTTACTGTCCCGTTGAGTCGGACGGCGCACAATCGACTATCTACAGGGATCCAGTCAAGGAGAGATTGTTCTGCCCTACGACTCAATGCTATACCTACACCGGCGAGGCCCCTAGAAGCAGCATCAGGGCTACCGGATACACGAAGGGTAAATCGAGCTGCTTCTTTATCTTGACATGGTGAGGTCAAATGAGTGATGCTACTCGGATCCTGTATGCGCGTTTCCGAGACGCAGCACACATCGATGGAACGAGATTCTAAAGTCCTAGCTAATGATGCCTGTTGCCCTATTTGACACAATGTCCGTACATTGAATGCTCCAACATGTAGTTTGGAACGGGGTTTAAGGAGACCAGGAACGACGTTTCGCAAACTCGCATCGTTTGCATTAGCTGTGCACTGTAATAAATGAATGTGAGAAGAGTTAGTTGTGGAGGTAAGAGAGGTATTAGGGAATGTGGGAAGGATTTGATTTTGAACAATTTTGTCTCGTGTGTTGTTGCGGGTATGAGGGCGGTTATCACTTCCCGGCTGCCCACACCGTGGAAGGTTGTTTCTTGACGAACCTGAAAAGGAAGATGGATTAGTGTTGGTGCGTGACCGCAGAGCCCAAGGGACAACTGCTTGAGGCCGGTCACGCACGGCCTTTTTATGAGACGTTGTTTGAGGATTAGCTCCGTTCTTAAAGGCCCTTAGTGGGCACCCTTACCCAAGGAGACGGAAATCCGTGAGGTAGGGGAGGTGTGACATTTTTAGGGCCGACCTTTTCTAACCCTTCCTTCCTTGTGAGAAGGCAGCATCTCTGCAGATGCTGGTTGTCCGAGGGAAACACCTTACTGCTGTCACACCCCTCTGCAGTCAGCAGTACGACTTCGCCCTCAGACCTTGGGTAGCTGCTTTTAGTCTCATCGTTCTCCAATCGACCTGCCTGGCATGGTAGGACCTGCAGGAACATGTGTTCCAGCCAGTATAGCTCGGTTGGGTCATCACGATAGGCAAGCCCGACCACCACGTCAAGGTAGCAGCTTCGGTCGGGAATGTATACATGGAGGGATTTTCACAAACAAAGCCTTCAAAAAATGGATCATACAATATTTGTTTGGTTTGAATAAAAATGTCCATCTTGTACTCGGTTTTTTTTTGTTTAGAATAGTTCATTCGAATGCTCCAGATATCAAGCATCGACTAAAAATCTATGAATTGAAAAATGACTTTATTTTATTTGATGCTTGGACAGCATCATCGATGTGAGGATATGGATTCGCAAAAACGGGTAAAATTTTTACAACTGAAGAACATCCGTAACTCAAAACAACTGTCAACAAACACCAAAGCCAGAATTTTTAATACAAATGTCAAGATAATTCTACTTTATGGGGCGGAAACTTGAGAATCACGGAAGCCATCGTTCAAAAGAAACGCGTGTTTATTTAGAGTTGTCTAAAAAAGATACAGACGATCCGTTGGCCAGAACTTATCAGCAACAACCTACTGTGGGAAAGAACAAACCGGATTCCACTTGACAAAGAAATTAAGCGAAAGCGTTGGAGGTGGATAGCACACACATTGCGGAAATCGCTGAAGCGCGTTACAAGACAAGTCCTAACTTGAAATCTTCAAGACTAAAAGAAAAGTGCGAAAATAAAGAACATTTTACGCTGAGAATCAGAGATAGACATTAAATGAAATTGTTGAGAATTGAAAAGAGGAGCCGAGTACAGAGTAGGTTGGAGAACGATTGCCGGCAGCCCATGCTCCATTGTGTATAACAGGAGTAATTAGGTAATTCTATGTAGGCAAGGAGGTCATCGCTGGTATTTCGGCTACGAAATTAGTACCGAAATTTTATTTTATTGCATCCTTTACACTTGGCATTTATTACTTAAAATATATTACGGATGTATGTAAACTGCTTAACAAAGCGTAAGGCCATATTAGTCGACTAAATATTTCATTCTATTTAACAACACCCTGTAGAAAAACGTTTCTTGATATTGATAGACGAATGACACCTCCGTAGTTCTCACATATTTGCAGAAATCTTATTTCTTCGAAATCTTGATGAGATCTGCTTTTTTTAATCCGTTAGTAAGTGTTCTTCCCCCCCTCCACACAAGCATATCAGTTGACGAGCGCAACACGTTTACAGTAAAACTATGGGAGGAGATGATGTAAAGGAGATGTATATTTATTTGCATGAGTGGGTTGTGGAGATTGGGGTGCTGTAATGCTGCATATTACCATAGCTAATAATAATGAGATTTTGACAGTCATGTGTAAGCGGGATGTGTGGAAATGGTCTGTTCATGCGGTGCGTATTGATTGAAGAAGGGATTATGGATCGGAAATAATTACTTTATATATACTAGTGTATATAAATGATGTGAATGGTCCGTCAGGTTGTCAGATACCTGTTTTGTGGTTGCACCCCGGGATTGAGCCAAACTGTTCATGTCAAAATGCTAACACGTGACCAGTCTCCTTGGTTCTCTTGAAAACCAGTGTAAAATTGCCTTTGAGGGTTAATTTATGTAATAAAAAGGAATCGATTCGGTTATTGATTTTAAAACTTTGTCTAGTCTAGTCTAGTATATACTTACTTCGGAAAGTTTATGATACTCTGTGTTTTAATCCCGTTTGGTCGTGAAGAAGAACACAGGTGAGGGCAACCGAATTGTATTTAACGAAAATTACAGAGTTACTCAGTAAAATAGGAAAACCATATCGTAAACGGTTAGTTTGCAAATCTTCAATCCATCATCAATCCATTGTCTGACATTTCACCACTGTTCATGCGTTTCATACAAATTCCATTGTGTTCCCACTCTTCTTACTTTCTTGATCTTCCCCCATCTTCTGCTGCCAGACATTACGTTTACACCCGCGTCATATACTACTTATAAGTAGCTCGCACACACTCGTCCCCCCTTTTATTAAGTTGTTTTCGCAGTCTTTCCGATCACTGTATCGCTGACTTCTTTGGTGCTCTCCGTGACTCACACGTTTGATAATCTTGAAACCACATCTGCAGTTGACTGGCATTTACACGCTTCTGCTTGTCTTCTCTCCGGATCGTGTACACCGCGCCGCGTCCCTCCGTGATAACGTACGGTCCGTGCCACTTTGCAATCAGTAAGTAAGTAAGTAAGTAAGTAAGTAAGTAAGTAAGTAAGTGAGTAAGTAAGTAGGCAAGTAAGTAAATAAGTAAGTAAGTAAGCAAGTAAGTAAGTAAGTAAGTAAGTAGGTAAGTAATTAAGTAGGTGCACAAGTAAGTGCATAAGTAAGTAAATAAGTGAGTAAGTAAGTAAGTAAGTAAGTAAGTAAGTAAATAAGTAAGTAAGTAAGTAAGTAAGTGCATAAGTAAGTAAGTAAGTAAGTAAGTGAGTAAGTAAGTAATTAAGTAAGTAAGTAATTAGGTAAGAAAGTAAGTGAGTAAGTAAGTGAGTCGGTGAGTAAGTAAGGAAATAAGGGAAGCCTGAAATAAGCTAGAATCATGAATGATTATAATTTCACCATAGGTTTCATGTATTTAGAAAAAAATTCCCAAATAACCACTTCAGTTTATTATCAAATTATCGTACTCTCCACACAAAAAATCACACCCACCAAATTCATGAGAACATATCTAAGATGAATTATATGTGCGTTTACTTTATATCTTTCCAAAGTTCTTCTAGATGGAATTAAGTAGTATAGAAAAATAAACGAAAATTCTCGCAAACAATTTTTTGCTCGGTTTTATTAGTTACTTCCACCTTACAACACATAATCACGCATACACACACACACACAGACAAAGTGAGACAGTTACACTCAAAATGTTATACTGTAACAATTTTTATAGGTTGGAAGAAAAAAAACATCTGTGTGCATTACATTTTTGTAGTAAATTTTGAGCAAAGTTTTGGTTGGAATAGTACAAAAAATTTAATTTAATTTTCTTCCCCTAAGGATTTTAACTATTTTTTTTTGCGGGCAGAAGGAAAAATGTTTCTTAAGCATATTACATCTTAGTGTAGTTTCATGTTTTTCTTCAATATCAAAATGTCGCCAATCCATGATATTTTTACATGTAAGTTTATATATATGTATATATCTACATATATACTACTTGCATTGGTCAGAAATGAGTAGTAAGCGCAAAAAAACTGAAATAAAAAACAGTAAACTGACCGGAATTTTTTTTCACTTATTTAATTAATATTAGAGCAATGAATTCAATTCTGTTGTGTTTAGATGGATGAAAATTCGATAAATTTTCTTGCTCAGAAATTTAGAAAATGTGTTTTGTTCTAAAGTCTTGTTTAGGTATGTGGTTGGAACAGACAGATAGACAGACGGATAGACAGACAGACAGATACAACACACAACGTCGTACGCACGTACATACATCGATCAGTTCAAGTTGGCATACCGCATTAGCACAGAGACGTAACTGTCAGTACGAATCCAATAGTGATAGTGATAGTAGAAGTATTATCAGTTATGGAGAAGATTAGGGAGTGAAGATATGATTCGAGAAGTAAAATTCAGTGAGATATATTTAGAAACAGAAAAATAGAGGTGATGAGGGGGAATTCAAAAGATTAGAATTAGAGAGAACACAAAGAGTGACTGCACTTTGCACTATTGGTCGAAAAACAGTAGGTTACCACCAATCAACAGGTCTTAGATTCAATTTTCTCAAAGAAACATACTTTCTATTTAGAGCTTATGGTAGTTATTGGGATCAGGAGTTCTGGAGCAGTCGGCATTCGATATAATTAATTTCCAAACTTCATATACTCCTCGTCCTCGTAATTGTTACTAGATAACGCTCAACGGTGTATTAATGAGAAGATCGATACCAAGTATGGACTGTGTTTATATTTGTAACACACACAGATCAAAAAACCACAGGCATAAGAAGCCAAAGCAAAAATGATATGCAAGTACCGAAGAGTCAGTGTGCGAATTAGTGAATAAGATTAAAATGTACATATACATATACATTGGGAAATGAATAGTTAAGCGACTAACATTAAAGAGAATAAAATCATTATGCATGTAGGCGGTAGGCGATGCGCCAACCAAATCACTCTTGATGGAGATGTCTTGGAGGATGTTAACACCTTTACATATCTGGGCAGCATCATCGACGAGCAAGGTGGATCTCATAAAGATGTAAAGACGCGGGTCGGTAAAGCAAGGGCTGCATTTCTACAGTTGAACAACATCTGGGACTCAAAACAACTGTCAATAAGCACCAAAATTAGAATTTTCAATACAAATGTCAAGAAAGTTCAACAATATGGAGCGGAAACTTGGAGAACTGCCAAAGCCATCATCCAGAAGATACAATTGTTTATTAACAGTTGTCTACGCAAAATAATTCGGACCCGTTGGCCGGACAGTATCTGCAACAACCTACTGTGGGAGATAACAAACCAGATTCCAGTGGTTGAGGAAATCAGGAAAAGGCGGTGGAAGTGGATAGGACACACATCGCGGAAAGCATCCAAATGCGTCACAAGACAAACCTTCAAATGGAACCCTCAGGGTAAAAAGAAAAGAGGAAGGCCAAAGAACACACTACACTGAGATATAGTGAAAAATATGGGAAGAATGAACAGAAATTAAACAGAACTAGAAAAGGAATCCCAGGGCAGAGTAGGTTAGAGAACACTGGTCGGTGGCCTATGCTCCATTAGGAGTGACAGGCATAAGTAAGTAAGTAATATATTGATCACAAATTGATAGCTTACTTTGAACAACACAGATATAAACGAACAATATCATTGTTTTTGATTAGATAGCTTTTATCAGGCTTTATTCTCTAATATACTTGAATATTTATATGAGAATATTAAACCAATCAAGGCAATTTATTATGCGTCAATAATCAGAATGAAATAGAGATTACGTAACTACACATACATAATAGGTAAAAGTACAAGTTGGTAGTAGGAAGACAAGTACTTACTTATTTATTTACTTACTTACTTACTTACTTACTTACTTATTTACTTACTTGCTCACTTACTTACTTACTTACTTACTTACTTACTTACTTACTTACTTACTTACTTACTTACTTACTTACTTACTTACTTACTTACTTACTTACTTACTTATGCCTGTTACCCCCAATGGAGCATAGGCCTTATCTGTCCTGGGTTTCCTTTTCCAGTTCTGTCCAATTTTTGTTCATTCTACTCAACATCTTTCTCTATTTTTCGGTGTAGTCTGTTTCTTGGTCTACCTCTTTCCCTTTGACCTTGGGGGTTCCAAGTGACGGCTTGTCGTGCGAGGGCCTTCCGCAAAATGTGTCCTATCCACCTCTAGCAGTGCTTCTTCCTGATTTCCTCCACCACGGGAATCTGGTTAGTTCTCTCCCACAGAGGAAGACAAGTGATAAGATTTTATAGAATACAGTCACAAACATTTTCGTCACTAGTTCACTATTGGAAGTTATAGGTTAAACTTGGATAAATGGAGGAGGTAATCGTGGACGCACTGTGTCACCGATGAGTTCCGGACCCTAATCAGTCATCCACTCCTTCCAAATTCCTTTCTAATCATCAGTCTAACTAACATTGATCGATTCATAATTTCAATCAAACAATCTCAACAACCAGTGTATAGTTAGAAAAACCCGAAAAAAACTCTCATAAAAACACTGAGAAAATCAATACTTATTTCCATACAACTAACACATCAAACTCACCAAAAGTTTTTCCCCTAAAATAAAAAAATGTTTCCACAATAAAACTGAAATTAGTTTTGTTTTGCATAAGTTTGTTGTTGCACAAAAAAAACTAATTGTCATGAATTTTTAATCAAACTAACAATAATGAATAGTCATTATTGTTATTATTATCTGTGGATAGATTAACATTTTTTTTCAGTAGTATATTATAATGTTTCTCAACAAATAAAATATTGTTATGACAAATATGAGCTATAAATAATCATAATCATAATCTTCTCCGCCCAAAAAGAAAAAATTTCCTTTCTCTCTGTTGTTGGGGGAGAAGAGAAAGAGAATGAAGTGAATTGATCCCGCGCAAAGTCGACTGGATCACATTCATGGTCATGATTAGTATTATGATTATCATTGTGATCATTGTGTTTTGATTTATTGTTTATAAAACAGCAGCCAACATTTGATTTACATAAATAATGTGTTTTACTGTATTTTTTTTTGAAAGGCCTCCTTCTCGTTCCTTTTTTGAATTAAGCGCTGGTTTGTTGTTTATGTGTGTTCATTGTTCAATGATCAATGATCGAACAAAATAACTTATTCAAAATAAATAACAAAAGAACGTGCTAATGAATTTATGATTATTATTATTATTATTATTGTTAATAATTATTTATTTATATTATTGACAATTGATAATTTATTCAACTTATTATATTTAGTTTGTTTGAAAAAAAAGGTTTTTGGGTAATTATTTTTGGACGCTATTTATGAATAATTCTGTTTGATTTGTGTTGGTGTTGACCATCATAGAATCATTTTTCTTTGGTCAGTGTTTTTTTTTCTAACGGGTGAGTTTTCTATAGGATAGGGTCGTTAAACACCCACACATCGAGCTGTCCTGCTATTATCTGGGCTTGGGACGCGGAAGTAGCCGTAGAAGCGATTCAGACAGTGTTAGTTTGACCATGAAATGAAAATAGAAAGCAGTTATTGGATAGCTATTTTGTTTGGACATAGAATTTATTAACTAGTAAGTATTCGTCATGAGACCCGACCGTAGCTGCTACCTTGACGTAGTGGTCGGGCTTGCCTATCGTGATGACCCAACCGAGCTATACTGGCTGGAACATATGTTCCTGAAGGTTCTACCATGCCAGGCAGGTCCATTGGAGAACGATGAGACTAAAAGCAGCTACCCAAGGTCTCAGGGCGAAGTCGTACTGCTGACTGTAATGGAGGGGTGTGAGAGCAGTAAGGTGTTTCCGTCGGACAACCAGCATCTGCAGCGATGCTGCCTTCTCACAAGGAAGGAAGGGTTAGAAAAGGTCGACCATAAAAATGTCACACCTCACCCTACCTCACGGATTTCCGTCTGCGTCGGTAAGGGTGCCCACTAAAGGCTTTCAAGAGCGGAGCTAATGCTCCAAAAACCTTTAACAAAAAGGTCGTGCGTGACCGGCCTCAAGCAGTTGTCCCTTGGACTCTGCGGTCACGCAACCAGGTCTCTAAGACCAACGCTAATACACCTTCCCTTTCAGGTTCCTCTAGAAACACCCTCCACGGTGTGGGTAGCCGGGAAGTAACTACCGTCCTCATACCCGTAACAGCACACGAGAGCGAATTGGTCGAAATCAAATCCTTCCCATACCAACACACACCTCTCTTATCTCCACGACTAACTCTTCTTATATTCCTTTATCACACTGCACAGCTAATGCAAACGATGCGAGCTCACGAAACGTTATTTCTGGTCTACTGAAACTGACTGACTGATTCGTCATGAGATCACCGGGGCACGGACCTTGGACTGTTGATTTTGCCGGTAGGCGTTAAGCCTACAAAAACTAAAATCACACTTCATGGAGATGTGAGAATAATTTTATATACATGGACAGCATCAGTGATCAACAAGGTGGATCTGATGCAGATGTGAAGACATAGATTAGGGAGAGGATTTCTACAACTGAAGAATATCTGCAGCTCAAAACCACAGCTGACTAACAACAAAGTCAGAATTTTTAATACAAATGTGAAGGTAGTTCTATTGTGTGGAGCGGAAACTTGGAGAACCACAAAAGTTATCATCCGGAAGATACGGGTCTGTATTAACGGTAGCTCACACAAGATTCGTTGACCAGCCATTATCAGTAACAACCGAATGTGAGGGAGAACAAATCAGATTCCAGAGGAGGAAAAAATCGGAAAGAAGTGCTGCAGGTCAATGGGATATACCGTGAAGAAAGTACTGAAGCTCTCACACAGAATCATCAAAACGAAAGGAAAGTGTAATACCAAATACCTGATTACGTCGAGAATCAGAAGCAAACATGAATGAAGAATGCATATCATTGGGGTACAGCTTGAAAGCTGAGTACAGTAAAGAGTTGGCTAGAGAATGCTGGTTGACGGCCTATGCTCCATTAAGAGTAATAGGCGAAAGTAAATAGGTAAGTATTAAGCACGAGACACCATCAGTGACAACCTACTGTAGGAGACAACCAACTGCATTCCAGCTGAGTAAGGAATTCAGAGAAAGCACTGGAGTTAGATAGACATACATTGCAGAAACTGTGCATCCAGCAATGCTATCGTTGGGAAACAAGTTCTAGGTAAGGATGGCAAATCAATTAATGAAGCATTGAAACTTCATCATTTGAGGTGGTTGGGACATATGTTAAGTATGCCTAACCACCGACTGCCACAATGAACTATGTTTTGTGGTGTAGGAGTAGGTTGGAAGAAAGTTAGGGGGGCCAGACCAAAACATGGCAGAAATCCATGAAGTCACTAACTAGTGGACTGAGTCATGTTGGTAGATGTAGGCTACCTGGTTAGGGTCCGCAAGATGAAAGTTACCAATGGTTAGAGACCTTGAACGACATGGTTGAGAATCGTTTGCAATGGTGCAAGTGCATCCACTCTATGTGTGCTTTTTAATTCTAACCTTCTGACAGTTACATCTCTGTGCCGACGTGGTATGGCAACCTGAACTGATGTACTGATGTACGAAGTTCTGTGTTGTATCTGTCTGTCTGTCTGTCTGCATCCAGGTTTCCAATGCTGATCTAACATTGATCATCGATTCGTGGATTTCATGAAATCCAACAATCTTTAAAATGTAACAATTCAAATTTATCATCATGAAATCTAACTTCGACTTTGATAAATAAATAATTCTTTCATGCTGTTTATAAATAGATTGGTCCATTTGTTACAATGTTCTAGATCTCTTCTGGGACTACTGCTGGTCTCGAACCTGGATAAGGGAGAAGCACTGTGTATGCGGTTGGTGACCCCACCCAGTAGAAAACTAACTCGCTCAGAAAACTGCTAAACAGAGAAAATAATTCAAACCACCATTTAAACTCTGCCCCAGGCAGTTAGAAGATAGTCAGTCAGTCAGTCAGTTGCAACGTAGAACTTCGTACGTAAGTACATCAGTTCATGTTGCCATACCACATCAGCACACAGATATAATTGTCAATTCAAATCCAATAGTAGTAGAGGTAGTAAAGTTATTAGAAGTAATCGGAGAGGTTGGGATTAGAAGATATTATTCAAGAAGTATGATTAAGTGAGAAAAGTTTAAAAAGTTAAAACTAGAGTTGTTGAAGAAGCCAGAAGATTAGGATTTGAGAAAACACAAAGAATAAATACACCGGCGCCATTGCGAACGGTTTTGAGCCATGTTATTCAGGGTATCTAACCATCGATTATTATCATCTCGCGGACCCCAACCAGGTAGCCGACAATTACCGACATGGCTAAGTCCACTCGTCAATGACTTCATGGATTTGTGCCATGTTTTGGTTTGGCCGTCCCTAACTTTCTTCCAACCTACCGATACACTACAAAACATAGCTCATCGAGGCAGTCAGTGGTTAGGCATACGCAGCACATGTCCCAGCCATCTCATCTGATGAAGTTCCATCACTTCATTTATTGATTTGCCATCCTTACCTAGAACTCGTTTCCTAACGACAGCATTGTTTACTCGGTTGTCCCACGATATACGAGTAATGCTTCGAAGACACAAATGATCAAAAACCAGTAACCTACGAATATCTTCTACTCTCACTGGCCATGTTTCACAGCCATAAAGTAAGACCGAGCGAAATACTGCGCAGTATACTCGTCCTTTAGTCAGCAAATGGATATCTCGCCTTCGCCATAAGTGATGCAGGTTGGCAAAGCCAATCGAGCCTTCTGTATCCGACCTGAGATTTCGTCAGTCACCAGGCCATCGGCGCTGATGAGACGATAAGATAAAAAGATAAGATAAGAATTATTTGTACATGCAACTTTGACTGATACTTTAGCTCTGTAAGCAGCCTGCAGTACTAATTAACCATTTAACTGCAAGGATTAGGAACAGAGGTTTTGGCGGCTGTTTATATCTGGATGAAAATTGAAGTGATTAGTAACTTTTAGGAGAGAAAAAACGAACTAATTTATGAGTTGTTATTATTATTACTGTATATATATACATATAGTGTAGTTGTGTAATTATTGTGTAACTAGATTAGCAGGTTTATTATATATTCCTTCTGTCATAAACTTTCTTTTAACTCATAAATTATGAACTTAGGATTAATTATTCGTGTTTTATAGTCGGTTATTTTATTTACAGTCTTCCCTTACTCACAACCACTTTTGTCTTATTTATTTGTGTGATCTTGTTGGGGTACGTTAGATCACCCAGAACTCATATGATGAAGGTCCTAATTTTGGATTTCATGTTTTCCAGCTGGTCAGTTGACCTTGAGATTACATTTCCCACCCGAGAAAATCCTTGACTGTGTTATTGGTTGATGTGTTATTTTAGTACTCTATTTTTGTGGCTCTCCCAGGGACGTTCCTATCATGTATAAATGAACTCGATTTGTGTACTTGTGCTTACTTACTTACTTACGCCTGTTACCCCCATTGAAGCATAGGCCGCCCACCAGTTTTCTCCAGCCAACTCTGTCCTGGGCTTCCTTCTCCAGTTCTGTCCAATGTTTGTTCATTCCTTTAATGATCCTCGGTCCATGAGATTCCCATCCTATCAGTGCTGTTTGTGCATGTTTGGACAGCATCAGTGCAACTACTTGTATATGTGAAGCATTTTCCTCTTCGTAACCAGAGTATAACAGCAGTTCCCCTGAAGCTGGTCTCAGTTGTCCTACCTGTGTCCAATGCGTTTCACTGATGACGAGCACCTTGAGGTTGTATCGTTTCATTTCTGCCGCAACTCGAAATAGTCTTCCATTCTCCCACAATGTACGAACGTTCCACGTACCTAAAAAAATGGTTGCTCTGGTTGTCAGAAGAGGCATCGGCCCCGTGACTTCCGAGGGAACTCGGCTTTCATCACGCGACGTCATAATTCTTCTTCCAACTCCCAGGGCAGAGTTAAAATGGTTTGAATTATTTTTTCTGGTTAGCGTTCTTTTGGCAAGTTAGTTTTTGACGGAATGGGGTCGCGAACCCCATGTCTAACCCTCCTCCTTTACCCGGGCTTGGGACCGGCAGTAGTCCCGAACGTTCTACTGGCGGAGTTTTGTGTACTTGTGGAACCTCATATTTTCTGAATGCTTGTAGGAATTACTTGCTTTATCTTGTCAAGACTTATTTCTCTACTTAGTGGGGGCCCTGTTACTCTCGGATTAGAGTAGCCTACCGTGTCACTGGATCATTTGTCTTTGTTCTCGTTTACCGACTAAGATGAACTCGTAATACCATTCAAGCATATCAATTTACAAGCATATCAGATATAAGGTCTGGTTTCTGTATGCATGTATAAATGATTGTCTTAAATATAGCAACGATCTTGATTATGAAATGGCGGTCATCGGACTTGATTTCGTCTGATGTATTCAGAGTAAGTTAGGATTGGGTTGAATCGTTAAGCATAATAGGATAACAATTTCATTGTCGTTGGTCAATATTAGTTGCTCAAAAGTCATTTTCGCTTAGTGATCAGAGTTTGGATTTAACAGTATTCATATTCTCTCTCTTGTTCTGATTGTCCTCAGAAAGCTTTGGTTTAAGTGTTTTTGCTCTGCACTTTGGGGTTAGTTGTTATTGAACCAGATAGTTAAGCATAAAGCTAACAGTTCTTACTTTCTTGTTTCGTAATTGATTGTTGAAAGGTTGTCTTTTTGTCGTGGAATTTCGTTCGCTAAGCTGGAGAGAGGGAATACGGAGAATCCTAGAAAACTTTTAAAAGGTTGGAGGTCAGGTCAATCAGCAATCAACAAACACATCAACAATGACCCAATTTATTAACCGATCAAGAAAATCATAGGCGACATAAGATCAAGAAACAGATCAAAAGGTTGGATACAATCAAAACAGAAGTGCAAACAACGACAAACTTAAGGTCAACAGTAGCTAATAAAGATCGAGGTTGACAGAACAGGCTACTGGTCAAACGTGGAGAAATTCGAGTACTGCACTTCCTCTATCTGAAGTTTGTGCTATTCAACGTCGTTCAAGAGAAGAACACTGAACGCTTCATGATCAAATCATCCAGCTCAGAAAACGAAACGCCACCACAATCATCCACTTGAGTTACAAGTTGTCTTTGCTTATTGATCGGTAAAAAGGGTTAATAACAGACAAATAACTAATGAGAATAAACAGTTACATTGCTGCTGTTCATTGTGAGGTGTATTTTTTAAAAATGATATAAATCAATGAAAGTTTTCAACTGAAAATCTCCCTTCATCCTTCTATATAGTAAGGACCAGTATATTCAGCAGTTTAATTTTGTTATCCAGTTAGTCAGTAAAAATTTATTAACTATATTTCGAATCTAATGTGAAGGTACTTGCATCTTAATGGCAATATTGAGGCATTCCGTACAGAATGCACACAAATGCCAAATTGAGACTGATTAACTGTAGTCGTAAACGTCGATAGGTAGATTTATGCATTCAATTACAAATAAATCAAATTCCATCCCGTTGTACAAGTGAGTGGTTGTTTGGACTCATTGGCTAAGTTGATGAAGTGATGGCGTTTTGAAGCGAACTCGACTAGGTTCGAGTCCCGCAGAATAAACAACAATACTAGGAGAAAGTTATATGAGTTCCAAAGAGTATAAAATGTGCACTTTGGATTCCTTTCCAAAACTGTCATTAATACATGTAACCTAATGAAATTTCTACAAATGAGCAACATCTGGAACTCAAAACAACTATCAACCATCACCAAAATCACGATTTCAATACAACTATCAAGACAATTCTACTCTATCGCGGAGAAACTTGGAGAATCATGAATGCCATCATACAGAAGATTCAGGTGTTCATTCAAGTGTTCATTACTTCCGATTCGATGGCCAAACAGTATCAAAAACAACCTACTTTGAGGGAGAACAAATCAAATTCCAGCGGAGGAAGTAATGAGGAAGGATAGCTGGAGTTGGTGGATAGGACACATATTGACGAAAGCACCCATCACAAGAGAAGTCCTCATATGAAATCCTCAAGGTCAATGCAAAAGAGGAACATCAAGGAACATAATACGCTGAGAAATTGAGACAGAAGTGAAAAGAGTGAACAACATTTAGTTAGAGCGGAAAAGAAGGGTAGAATAGGGTAGAGTAAGTTGAAGAATGCTGGTCAGTGGCCTATGCTCCATTGGGGGGTACTTACTTATGCCTGTTAACCCTAATGAAGCATAGGCTGCCAACCAGCATTCTGCAACCAACTCTTTCCTGGGCTCGCCTTTTTACTTCTGTTCAATTTTCGTTTATTCTTCTCATGTTTGTCTCTATTTCTCGGAGTAATATGTTTTTTGGTGGTCACCCCTTTTTCCTTTGACTCTGAGTATTCCAGGTGTTAGGACTTGCGGTGTGACGTAGTTAAGTGCTCTCCTCAATGTGTGTCTTATCCACATTCAGAGCTTCTTCCTAAATTTCTCCCTCTGCTGGAATCTGGTTTGTTCTCTTCCACAGTAGATCGTTACTGACAGTGTCTTGCCAACAGATCCGAAGTATTTGGCATAGACAACTGTTAATAAACACTCATCTCTACCGGATGATGGCTTTCATAGGAGAGATATATATACTCACACTTGTTATATTAATAATTTGTAACTTTTAATCTGTTCTGTTATATTTTTTTGTGAACTTTCTGTTAATCTAACACTGATATTATCAGTGCTTGTAATCATTAAACTTATAAATATTCATAACTATTCATCATGACAACAGATATATATTTTTAATGCCAATCGGTAATATCATATATGAAAATCTTCAAAAGTAAAATAGGGAAATAGTACATCATCATACTTACTTTTCTTACTGTTTCTAATTATGATGTGACCTAATTTTCGTTTATATAAACGATTAACCAATTAGTGTATCATGGACATGAAGTTGTATTCATGAGAAAGATTCATGCTTTCATTTGATTTGAAGTATCATAATACTGTACTACAACTATATTGACTTTTAATGTGTACGCAGAACTGTATACTGACAGTGTGATGTATACTACTTACAACGTGGCTTATAAGTAGTATGGAACCGAAATGTCACTTACAAGTTACTGATGGAGAGAAGAATCTCAGATCCAGATAATATGATGCGATCAAGGTGTTTTTAGGGCTAGAAGACAGAATACACTTGTTTTGAAGATAAGTTGGACAGATTTTCTTAGTTTACTATATTTTCGTACATGACACTGTTGCGTTATTACGTTCGATGTAAGGGTCACCACTTTGTTCGCCCAAGATTTGGCTCCATTATTTATGAACATTTAAGTATGTTATGATATAAATCTCCCCATCAGTTTCCATATATTATACTGAGGCGAACGCCATTTGTGTATGAACGATTGCCTAAAATAAATTCATCCAACCGAGTCGCATTACCGCCGTCGCACAAACGCGGTTCACCTAAGTAAAATGTACAGAAACTGATGGGGAGGTTTATTTACTAACATTTTTAAATGTTTATAAATAATGTAGCCAGATCACGGGACAACAAACTAGTGAGTACGACACTAAAATCATATACCGCAACAACATCAAGGAGTCTCGTAGTAAGATGTAATCAGTTTTCCATTGATCTCTGATTCATAAGTTTTATTCGAGTTAATATTATTCCTTGATGAATATCATCTCCACAACAAAACTAAGCTTCAGTGAATAAAACAACTCCTTCAATTAAAGTTAAACAGTTAGGTCAGTTAGAGTGTTATTAACGGTTGTCTCTGAAGGATACTGAGAATCCGTTTACTAGACACCATTAGTAATAACCTAATAGGGTATAGAATAAACCAGATTCCAAGAGAGGAAGTCATCAGAAAGAAGTGCCGGAGGTGGATAGAACACAAATAGAGGCAAACATTCAGCTGCATCACAACACAGGCACTCACATAGAATCCTCAAAACCAACAGAAAAGAGGAAAGCCAAGGAACACGTTACGCTGAAAACTGGAAACAGACTTGAGACGAATGAACAACAGTTAGATAGAACTGAACAGCAAAAAGGAGGATAAAGTAAGTTGAAGAATGTTGGCTGGTAGCCTATACTCCACTTGGGGGTAACAGACGTACGTAAGTAATTTGCATTACGGGGTTGTGAAGATTGTTAAGTTACACATTTTTTGAAACCATGAATCGATCAATGTCAGACTACCACCATTAGAAACCTGGAAGCACTGGACGGTGAATTTGATCAAGTTAGACATTAATACTGTTGGGTACCGGTTCAGTGGTCAATCGGTTAGGGCGTTCGAGCACAGCACCGAAGGTCGTGGGTTCGAATCCTGCGGGGTGCAGGAGTCGTGGATGTGCACTGCTGAGGAGTCCCATACTGGGACGAAACGGCCGTCCAGTGCTTCTTCCAGGTTTCTAATGGTGGTCTAACATTGATCAATTCATAGTTTCAAAAAATGTGTACGTGAGTAAGTAAGTAGGTAGATGGTCAGTTTGAGGAATTCAACTGAATTTACATAAAATACAACATGAATCATCTTCTATTGTTAAATATTTGTTTTAAACGTTGGATAAGATATTGTTTTTTTTTCTGGAGAAAAATCACAATTTGTTTAATTCGATAAAATCTGTTGACCTTTTTTTGTTTCAGGAGAAAAAGGAAAAACTAATTTTCTCTTATACAACATGGGGCTATCATAGATGATATGATAGATGATGAATCAGATTGACAATATCTAATAAAAAGCATGATCTTATGAAATGAGGTCAAAAGAAAAAAATCGTTCGTTTCATGGACAAAATGTTTAGTTTATGTTTTATGATCATTTGTTTTGATTGGTGTTGTTTTAATTTTGATCTGAATCGACATGTTGCCTCATCAAGTTGAGTCCGAAAAAAAACAGTATTTCCACATGATTAGAGTTAATTTAGAGATCCATTAGTATGTGTTTGGTGATACTGATACGTTTTGAGCTATCAGGGCTCTATTTGGGCACATAAATTAACATTTCTGGAATTGAAGTTGCTTTTAAGGGCAGTTAAACTCACAACATGAATGTGTTTTGTGGGTAAGACAGATAACTTCATATTACACCTCATGCATCTCATATGTATATCCACCTCTTGAGAGGGTAAATAGTCGTCAGTCCTACAGTGAACGTATTTACTACCATGAATTTTCCCTCATGCAGTAAACGCATATAGAGTTATGGGGATTTTCGGGTTTCATTTAAATCATGAATTGACCAATGTTAGATTAATATTGGAAATCTAGAAGCTCTAGACGTCTGCTTCGCTCTAGTATCAACCTTATAAGCAGTGCGCATTCACAACTCTCGCTCTAAACTAGCACCTTCGGTCTTACGCAAGAACGCTTAACCTTTACAACACTGAGCTTATATCAAACTGTGTTAATGTCTAACTTTAAAATCAATTCAGGGTATAGTGCAACCTTGCTAACTGTCTTTAGTAAATAACTGCATACACTAGACAGGGTTGAGCTCCACTGGTCACAACTCACGAGTGACTAACGTCTTGAGAAGATGCTCTGAGTTCTAGTGAGAAGCGGTCACTAGTGGATTTCAATATTGTAGGGTGTGAAGAAACGCTAACCGAAAACAGTGTTTAATGTTGCGTAAGACCGTTGGATGCTGGCTTAGTGGTCTAGATGTGATGCGTTCACACGCAAAACCAAAGGTCCTCGGTCCCATTCCCATGATCAAGAGTCGTCGATTCACAGTGCTGAGTTATTCACTATTTGAACGAAGTAGCATTCGAGTGCTTCCAGGTTTCTAATGGTGGTCTAACAATTATGAATTCAGAATTTCAGTAATCTACTGGGTTACTAAACTAGTCTAGTAGAAACGTTATGATTGAGAGTGATTTCTATGCATAATCTGGTTTTCTCGTTATCGTAAAAATTCATCTAGCGATCAATAATGAGTGGTATTACGCTACGATAATTCGAAAAGTATTCGTACACCTTGACAAATGAATGCATTTCTTAGAAAGTATTATACTTTATATCATAATATTATGAAGATCGTTGTTTGTACATATTGAAATCATGACTGAATGGTTGTTAGAGTGTAGGAAGTAACGATTAGAGACAATAAATGAGGTTGTGCGAAATCCTTAGATTGACCAGAGTGAAACATCGTGACATCGTTGAATGCCGCCGGCTCAGTGGTCCAGAAGTTAAGGCTCAGTATGCATGACCGAAGGTTCTGAGTAACGTATCCTGCGGTTAGCAGCAGTCGAGGATACGTACTGCTGATGAGTCTCATACCAAGAGGAAACGGCCTTCTAATGCTTCAAAGTTTCTTATGATGGTCTAACAATCATTCATTCATGATTTCAAAATCATACTTTCACGGCTTTCATTAATTTTACTGTTTCAGATTGCTGTTGACTGCTTTCTTTACTAAATATATCAAAGTGTATATTTTATGTGCTTACTGAGCTGTCAGCTCACTATTTATATTTTACAGATAATCGTACATATTGTTCCTCACAATTCCCTAGATGCAAACATGCCGAAGGCTAAAGGTTACAGGGTTCACAAAGTCACAAGGTGATAGGCTTGCCAACTGATATGCTTAAATGCTATTACGAGTNNNCATATTGGTTCGGGCTGAACGCT
>OX103974.1:2910915-2998415 GCA_944470395.2 Schistosoma turkestanicum
TGGCTTTTGCCAAGCTGCGTCACTTATGGCGTAGGCGTGATATCCGTTCGCTAACCAAAGGGCGGGTGTACTGCGCAGCAGTTCGTTCCGTTCTCTTATATGGCTGTGAAACATGGCCGTTAAGAGTAGAAGATGTTCGTAGGTTACTAGTATTCGATCATAGATGTTTAAGAAGCATTGCTCGTATATCGTGGGACAACCGAGTAAGCAATGCTGTCGTTAGGAAACGAGTACTAGGTAAGGGTGGCAGATCAATAGATGAAGTAGTGAAACTTCATCAGTTGAGGTGGTTGGGACATGTGTTACGTATGCCTAACCACCGACTGCCTCGACGAGCTATGTTTTGTGGTGTAGGAGTAGGTTGGAAGAAAGCTAGGGGCGGCCAGATCAAAACATGGCACAAATCCATGAAGTCACTGACAAGTGGACTGAGTCATGTTGGTAGATGTAGACTACCTGGTTGGGGTCCGCGAGACGAAAGTCATCAATGGTTAGAGACCTTGAACGACATGGCTCAAAATCGTCTGCAATGGCGCAGGTGCATCCACTCTTTGAGCTCTCTCAAATCCTAATCTTCTGGATTAGCCAGCACCTCTACGTTTGTCTTTCTAACCTTATCTCACTGAATTATATTTTTTTGAATAATATCTTAAACCCTAGTCTTCTTTATTATAACATTAATACCTCTACTATCTTTATCACTATGGGATTTGATTTGACATTTGCATCTCTGTGCTAATAATGTGGTATGGCAACATGAACTTATGTACATACGTGCGAAGTTCTACGTTGCAACTGACTGACTGACTGACCATGTATACATTTAGAAATTTGTTCTGATTGATTCCTTCAGTTGTACATTTTGTTAATCTGTTCGATTCCATTTTCAGACGATAATATTTGTATTTTATTATAGTTTCTATTTTTTATGCCTTCACTGAGTTTCTATGTTTCTTTCTGAACTGCATTTATGTTGTTTAAGCTGATACTTGGTCATGACGACAGTCATATTGATTTATTCCTCCTTTGATTGTGTTGCTTGCTTGCTTTGACTGGAATTGTACATTTTGATTGATTGTGGATTGGAGCACTCTTCCGGAATCGGAAACACTCTGTGTTATAAAGAAACCAAATATTATCTGCCGAACGAATCTGATCTATCCAGGAGGGATAGAATATCATCTATTTGTTCCTGTTTATTTGAATAATTGGAAAATTGTTCGTGGAATAGCTGTGTGATAACATTGTTTAGGTAATGATATATATTTATATTTATGATGAATATTAAAACCATCATTTATCCAAATCGCTCGATTTGATTTCGACTGAGGCAACACACGTATCTAACCTATCTAGACAGTAGTTATCCCTCAGTCCAAACCTCAGTTTGGATCCGACAAACATTTTTGTCTGAAATACACTAAAAGTTACCTTATACACTGTGATCACTGAATATTCATTGTAAATAGACGCAATAATCCATCATTTCACATGCTTGTGTTTACTATTTCTTATGGATAGTTGCATTTTTAAGTGATCATTTCCTAAATTAACAGAAACACTGTTTCAATACACCTGTATTAATGATAACATCAATAAGCACTCGGAATAAACTCTCGAGTATAATTCACTAATGATTCCAGTTTCCTGATTTTTAATAACAATCAAAAATATAATTTTTCCATTGGAGTTATGCAGATCATTGTTTTTTACACGTTGAAATCATGAATCAGTCATTGTTAGGCTCCCACCATTAGTAACCTAGAAGCACTAACAGATGGTCGTTTCGTCATGGTATGGGATTCATCAGTAGTGCGCATCCACAATTTCTGTTACTCGCAGGATTTGAAACTAGGACGTCCAGTCTTGGTCACGAACACCTAACTTTCGGACCGCTGAACCGGTATCCACCGTTGCTAATGTCTAACTCTGATCAACCTCGGGGTTTTGTGAGGCCACACCTATTTTTGTTCGGTATGTACTGAGTACACCTGACAGGGTTAGACTTCACTGGTCACGTCTTCTCACTAGAACTCCAAGAATTTCCTCATGAAGCTGATCACTAGTGAGTGCATTGTACGATTTTTAAATTAGAGTTACGGAAATCACTGTTTTTACAGATTGAAATGATGAATTAATCATTTTTAGACCACCATTTGAAATCTGGATGTAGTGAACAACGGCCGTTTCCTCATGGTATAAGAAGAAGAATTTTTAATTAGACCTCTAATTACCATATAAAATAGTGTACTATACTACTCAAATAATTTACATTTACAGATGACCGTGTTAGTGTATAAAGTGCCTACTAATAAGTAGATTTAATGAGTAGGCTCAGAAAATAAAACGACTAAACATTGGGCTTTCCTATTATATCACTTGTGCGATGGGATATGCTTGCAGCTGTAAGTACAATTAAGTCATTTTCTGACGAGTAGTAGTGTGAGCAGTAATAGTAGCTGTGTAGTGAAGGAGAACATAGGTGAGGGCAACCGAACTGTACTTATCGCAAATTACAGAGTTACCCAGTAAAATAGGAAAACCATATCGTAAATCGTTCATCTGCAAAATATCAGTTCATCATATCGAACTCGACTGTTCCTGTTGCAAAACATCATCAATCCATTGTCACTATTCATGCGTTTCATACAAATTCCATTGTGTTCTAACTCTTCCTTTCTTGATCTTCCCGCATCTTCTGCTGCCAGACATTACGTTGACACTCACGTCATATACTACTTATAAGTGGCTCGCACCATAGTAATAGTAGGCATCGATGCAGCGATCCACGAACCGATTGTGGTGAATTTTTTCATAGGCTCGAAAATTTACCAGTAAAATAAGTCATAAAAAGTGAAGATTTCTGATGAGATTAAATCACCCAATAAAAATAACAGTTACAGAGGTTATAACAAAAGGGTTTCTACATTTTGATATTAAAAATTAGCTTATTCAGTCTCAGTTTACGACAACGTTTCAGGATGTCGAATACAAATCATCTCTGAATACCTTTCAGCCTTGCATACTTGAGTCTTTAATCCATTACCATTGTGGTTAGGGCTTTTTGTTAGCGAGCCTAACCCTTCCCCTTTATCCGTGCTTGAGACCGTCAGTAGCCTCTGAGGAGCTGCAGCCGGAGTTTCATTACTATGCGAAAATTCAATCACACCTGGGTTGAGCACCACTAGGTCAATTGAGTGAGCTGATTATTGACAAAGTTTTGTATACTGTTCAGCTTATGAACAGAAAATGAATCCGTCTGCGTATTGAAGACGCTTATTCAGACAGCATCAGTCACAAATAATTTGTATGTAAGCTTGCTTAAGATAGCAGCAGGCCTAAGATACCGCTTATAATTCCTTCCCTTTTGAATGAATTTACACTGATTAATATCATCGACAGATGTAGCCATATTTCATGTTGTTCAATGTTCATTAACAATTTATATTATTCATTTGTTAGGATCTTGTTACATTTTCAATTCAGTGTAGCGTTTATTTTTAAAGAAAAAACAATATTCAAACTGTATTCAAACTAAACCGTCTACAATTTGACTTTCATTTTTACTATTCCACATAATTTACAATTCTTTCGCAAAAATGTAACGAATTTCGTAGTAGTATAACTATTCTGTTTAAATTTTTTTGCAGTCATGTCAACAGTGTCAATAGATTTGCATATATTGACTTTGGTTCAATGTTGAAGCAGTTTTACATTGTACTAACTACTATTTATCGTCTCCACTCTTTTCACTTCCTTCACATATCATACATATTTATGTGTGTAGGTTTTATAAATTCACTTAGAAGCGGAATTTTTCAATGTTTTTTTTTGAAGTCAAGTAAAATCCATTTTTATTGTTTGTTATACAATGAAAAATTATGCATTTTAAAAATTAGACAGAGTCCATAATTGGATACAAACTTAGTAGACCGCCTTTCATCAACCACACAAGTAGTTTTGTTTTTTTCTAATGGTCACATTGGCAATTTTCTCGTTATTGACCACAATCTTCAACTGTGACCTTCAGTGTCACAGTTGTAGCGGAATAACGTTTTTATCCTGGTTACATACACTTTCGTACATTGTATACATTGACTCAGACTGTTTAAAAAATACCTCATTCATAGGCAAATTAAATTAATAAATACACGCTTGCTATCAAAAGGATTTCCTGCAGTTAAACTGAAATGATTAAACTATTTTTTTTTGAAGAAAGTGGGAAAAAATGGAGACAAAATGCGGACAATGTAGAACTTCTTCAACATTGAACCGAAAAAACCCGCGTGTACAAATCCATTGATACTGTTGACATGTCTGCCAATAAAAACAAACAAACGAATGAACAAATTTTAAAATTTTGAACATATAAGTATGCCGTGGAATTTGTTACATTTTCTTCCAAAGAATTGTAAGTTAGTGATGTGGATTTAAAAAAACAATGTAAGTCATATTGTAGGCTGTCCGCTGGATTGAAAATGTAACAAGATTCTATTAAAATTGAAGAAAACAAAGAAATTGCAAATGAATATTGAACAATATTAAATATTTGAATAGAGAAATAAGAAGACATATTTTGTGAGATAGTAGTACCATTTCGTGCTTTCTCGTCAGTCACATACAAGCAACATGTTATTCGTGTGTAAACACAGCAGTTTTGAAGATAAGGTCAAAATTTCTTATTTAGCATCACATTCACTCACTAGAACCACCACGGTAAACAAAGGTCAACATACAGTTGTATTTGAACACATAAAGTTGGAATTTTTTCCGATCAATCAAGATAGCTTCGAGTAGTTTTAGTGTGTGTGGGTTTTGATGACATGTCACAACTCTATAAAGGCTGATTTTGGGTCAATTTGATGACCACTCATCATTAGATGTTTTGCAATGGACGAGGCTGGGTTTCTTGATCGATTTTGAGATGATGGGCTAGGTTGATGAATCATGGATTTGATTAACCATTTTGGAATATGTTCCCCAATCCTGTCTTCCAATCGGCGATCTGTCCTGCCCAAGTAACTTTCTCCTGCGAGTTTCAGGAGACGTTAATGCGCACTACTGATTACTCCCACATCAGGACTCAATCGATCTCAGTTACCCCAATCAAGTCTCTAAGACCGATTCAGTCCAAATCCCACTGTATTTACCAATTCACATGTAACTGCGGAGTCAGTCAGTAAAAAACAACACAGAACTTCTCACGTACGTACGTACATCAATTCAAGTTACCATACCACATTAAAAGCTTCAACAAGTAGTTTAGGACGGGGTTTAATGAGACCAGGAATAACGTTTTGGAAATTCGAACCGTTTGCATCAACGGTGCGGCGAGATAAAGGAATAGGAGTCGTAGAGATAAGAGAGATGTTGTTACAGGTATGAGGGCGGATGTCATTTCCTGGCTGCCCACACCGTGGAAAGCAATTAAAAGAAGCACATTAACATAGATTCAGTTTATCATCTCATACTTTAGAGATCAACGCGAACGCCTAACCATCGGACCACTGGGCCGGCATTCAATGGTGTCAATGTCTAACTCTAACTAATCTACGGATTTTGCGCGACTTCACTCATTTGTCTTTTTGGTAGTAGTTACTGCCTACACCCAACAGGGTTGCTGATCTCCATTGGTCATGTCTTCTCAACTAGAACTCCGAGAATTTCCTCATGAAGAAGCTAGTCACTACTGAGCACAGTTTACGATATCTTCGGGCAGAGTTTTTTGCACACATTTGAAATCATCAATTTTTGTATAGTTGTTAACTATCGATTAACCAACCCTATTGATTATTACGTCATCTTAAAGAGAAGAAGTAATTAGAAATAGTGTAGTTGACGGATTAACGGCCAACGACCAGCGAGTCGATATTATTGGTTAGAGTTCTTTTCTAGCGAGTTAGAGTCGCTAACACCATGCACCCAACCTTCCTCCTTTATCCATGCTACAGATCGGCAATAAACCCAGAATGGCTTCAGGAGTAGTTGATATTACACATCTACCTTTTAAAAAACAAACACTTTTAGAAAAGCCAATTTATTATTTTTTTTCGATGACTCATTACTTTCATCAAAAAGTAATTTTATTATTAATTATGATTTGTGTGCCATATGACTTGAATTTGAATCTAATCAGTTTATTTTGTTCAATTTTCAAAGTTCATTGTTCATTTTAAACAAATTTATGCTTGAATCATTCTTAATAATAACAACAACAATGACAGAAAATAAAAAGACGAATTTGTTTTATAGCAGAATATTTCATTTGAAAAACAATTAATTTTTTTAAGTTGATAACTTAAACAAATGTGATTTTTTCTTTCGTTGTTCAACGTTCAACGTTCAATGACAAGACGAATGTGACATTGTTTATTGAACATATGGAAAGAATTGAAAAAAATATGAAATGAACGATTGAAAATTTCAACAACAACAACAACAACGAAAAATAAACAAACAATAAAATTGATATGTTCGATCATAAAATGTTTTTTTGAAAAAAAATCAAAATACTATTTATTAATTTGACAGTTATTTTAAAAAAAATATGGAAATTTCTACACTGTTGTAAATTTTCGGGCAAAGTTTTGGAGGTTTGTGTTTTTTTACACATTTGAAATCATCAATCAATCATTGTTAGACTACCACCATTAAAAACCTGGAAACACTGAATGACGGCCGTTTCGTCCTGGTGTGGAACTCATCAGCGACAGTGCGCATCCACGGCTCCTGCACCTAGCAGAATTCAAACCCGGGACTGTCGGTATTGTGCGCGAACGCCTAACCATTGGACTACTGGGCCGGCGTCCAACGGTGTTCGTGATTAACTCTAATTGATTTACGGATTTTGTGATAAGCGTGTTTTATTCGATTTTCTTCACTGACTCTATCGGTTTTATACTTCACAAAATTACGCTCTTGTAGATTAATACGGATGCATCACATTTCTGATGAGATTTAATGAAGATTTATTCATGTTTCTTGTCTGTACTTGAAAATGAAAAAAGATCATCATATCAGACTGTGCTGATGATAACTTGTGATTTGTGAAAACGAAACGGGATCAGTTCATTACTGATATGTTTAAGGGAATAAGACAGATTATTTACACATGGTGTGATAGCCAGATAGGCTAAGTGGTCTGGAGATTAGGTAAACGCGCGCACGACCAAACGTTTTACTTTCGAATCATGTGAGTTACAGAAGCCGTGGATGTGCACCTCTAATGAGTCCCATACCGGGACAGAACGGTAGTTCTGTGCTTCTAGGTTTAATTTGAATCAAGAATTAACCAATGTTAGACTATTATTAGACAACTGGAATCATTGGACGACCATTTCATCACAGTATGGAACTCACCAGTGGCAGCATGCATCGGCGACCCTCGCTACTCATAGAAATCGAACCTAGGACCTTCTGTCTCGTGTGCGAACGCTTAAACTCTAGCTCACTGAGTTGGCATCCAACAGTATCAATATCTAAGTTCAGTCAATCCATGGTCCTGTGTAATCTTATCTATTGTCTTCAATTGGCATTGCTCCACCCCCAACAGAGTTGAACCCCACCTGGTTACAACTTCTCACTACAATTCGGAGACAATTCCTCAGGAAGCTGTTAACTAGTGAGCACATGATAATTCTAATTATAGGGTTGTGGAGATTATTGAGTTTCATTGCAGTCATAAACCGGCCATTGATAGGCCACCATCTGAAACCTAAGTCCGACGCTGGGACAAAACGGCAGTCCAATCCTTCCCGGTTTCTAATGATGACCCAACATTAATCAACTCATGATTTAAATGAGTTGATTTTGTATAAATGTGATTTTTAAGTACTGATTTTTTAGTACTATAACAAGGATGTTATTCCTGAATGCTTGTTAGTCGTTAATATATATTGGCAAAATAGGAAAACCATATCGTAAATCGTTAATTTGTAAAATATCAATCCATCATATCTCACTGGGCTGTTCCTGTTGCAAACATCAATCAATTGTCTGACATTTTACTATTCATGCGTTTCTTGCAAATCCCATTGTGTTCTCGCTCTTCCTTTCTTGATCTTCCCCCATCTTCTGCTGCCAGACATTACGTTTTCACTCGCGTCATATACTACTTATAAGTAGCGCGCACCACACTCGTCCCCCCTTTTAATAAGCTGTCGTCGTAGTCTTTCTGATCGCCGTACCGCTGTGTTCTTTGGTGCTTTCCGTGACTCACACACTTCATAATCTTGATGAGACTCCGGAGGTAAGTGAAGCGGTCTACACACTCGACTACTTCACTCCCTATCACTAGTTCAGGTACACCAAAACAAGCCATTCTTGAAGCAGCATTTCGCATTTCGAAGGGGAGTACACTTCTATATGATAATGTTTACCTAGTTAGTAGTAGTGAATGAATATTTTGAAGAAAGTTTATTGCACTTAAACATATCAATCACAGCTTAAACATCTTTGAAAGAACCAATATTTTTAGATTTGACTTATTGACAATAGTCAACTTGTACCAATTCTACAATCCATGACTTTCTATTTGATCAATCTAAGTTGGATGATGTTTTTTTTCCAAAATATTGCCATTGATCAATGTTTCGATGTACATTGAACAAATTGAAAATTGAACACGTCATTCAATATTCAATACAGATTACGCCCTACAAAAAACTATATGTTCTTTAACTTGTAAAAAATTTTCATTCATATTTTATAAATATATATATATTTTTTCCCCATTTTCCATTAAAAGCGCAAACAATGGTGAATGCATTTTTTAAAAAAAAATATGAACAGGAAAGGTGTGTATATATATGTGTAGATCAATGATGTTTATGTTTTATAAAACACTATTGAAACATTGAAAGCAAAGTAACTAACTAACTAACTAAATTTGAATATATATGAGAAGTAAAACGAAAATTCAAACGAATTGAATACATAAAATTGAAATAAGTTGAAATAAAAAAGTACACAAGATTAGGAAATGTAAAGGAGACCAAATGCTGCTGCATGAATTCAATTCAATTGCATGAATAATAAGGAAAAAGTCATACAAAATGTAAATGGTGCTTTAAAGAATGATGATTGCGCCATAGTTTAAAGATTTTAATGGAGAATAACACTGACGGTTGGATGGAAGGCAATCGTGATGACGTAATAAGTTGATGAAATACAAGGAAACGAATTTGAATTTTAAAAATTGAAGCACTGAACGTTTCAAGTGAGGATTTTAATTTTGAAATGCATGAATAAAAGTGATACGTAAAGAGAAAAGAAGCGTAATACAATTTTGGTAGTAGTAGTAGTTGTAATAATTAGATGAAAAAAAGGATTTGATCATGCTGACTGAATGTTTGCACTTCTTCTTGTGTATATATTTCATTGTTCAACAGAGCAGAATAAACAATAATCCATACTTTGATTGACACATTGAACAGTTCAAATTGTTCGCCAAGTTTTTGGTTGTTTGAATTGATGAAGGTTTCAAGGTCAGTTGTTTTTATTCGTTCATTCGTTCGTTCATTTTAACTACCAGTAATAATATTGTAGGAAGCTGTGAAAATATATTTTCAAACGTTAAAAAAAGCATTTGTTAAAATTTTTTGAGTTACAAATGACTGCAAAAAAGTAAGCAATACACTGAATTTCTTCAGTGGAATTATATTGATTAAGGAAGGGTTTGAAACGAGAATACAGTGAGTATCTATCTATTCCATACTATTATGAAATATCTAGAGAAAATCCTGTGTGACATTGTATCTAAATTAATATTTTAACACCTGGTTTTTGACTGGATAATGAAGATGTTGACATCTGGAGGGAAGCACGGTATCCAATGGACAGCTAGGATGCTAGGATGGAAGATCTAGACTTCGCAGATGACCTGACTCATCTATCGCACATACGACAACTAATGCGAGAGAAGACGACCAGTGTAGCAGCAGCAGGTCTCAACATACATAAAGGAAAAAGCAAAATTCTCCGATGCAACACAACATGCACCAAACAAATCACTGTTGATGGTGATGCGCTGGAGGACGTTAACATCTTTACATATCTGGGCAGCATCATCGACAACCAAGGTGGGTCCGATGTAGATGTAAGGGCGCGGATCCACAAAGCAAGTTCTGCATTTCTACAATTGAAAAATATCTGGAACTCCCAACAAATATAAATCAACATCAAAATCAGGATTTTTAATATTAATGTCAAGATAGTTCTACTGAAAGGAGCGGAAACTTGGAGAACTAACAAAGCCATCATCCAGAAGATACAAGTGTTTATTAACAGTTGTCTGCGCAAAACACTTCGGATTCGTTGGCCAGACACAATAAGCAACAACATACTGTGCGACAGAACAAACCAAATTCCAGTGGAGGAAGAAATCAGGAAGAAGTGGTGGAAATTGATAAGACACACACTACGGAAAGCACAAGACCAGCCCTCACATGGAACCCCGAAGACAAAAGGAAAAGAGGAAGGCCAAGAAACACATTACGCCGAGAATCAGAGAAAGACATGAGAAGAATGAAACGAAATTGGACAGAACTGGAAAGGGAAGCCCAGGACAGAGTTGGCTGCAGAAAGCTGGTGGGCGGCTATGCTCCATTGGAGGTAACAGGCGTAAGTAAGTAAGTCTCAGACACAATTCAAGATGATTGATCACTCCGACCTGGAAGCGTTGATCTTGCGAGTAAACGTTTAGTCTCTAGACCACTGAGAGGGCTGGTATTCAACGATGTGAATGTCTAATTTCAATCAATCTACAACATTGCACAACCTTATTCAATGTCGTCGGTGGGTAACGCTCTCACTGTAGACCCGTCGGGGCTATCGCCTGTCCCAATCCCGGGTAAAGGAGGAGGTTTAAGACGTGGGTTGGCGACCCCATCCCAAAAAACTGTCTCACATTCGATAGGGTTATACTTCACTGATCACAGCTTCTGACTAGAACTCAGAGAATCGTCCTCATGAAGCAAGTCACTAATGAGTACCATGCTTGTGATTTTTCATGATAGAGTTATGGATAAACTTCATGTCCAGTTTCCTTTTTTATGTCATTTGAAAAAATGAAGACTGATTTTCAACTGTCTCTACTTATTATTAGATTTTGTCAGTCATGATTTTATCCTATAAAATAAAAGCTAAAACTATTTTGGAAATCATTCAGTAGATTGTAGTTATTTAATTGAAACATGATTATTAAGTTAAATCATTTTTACACTAGGGAATAAAAAAATTTCACAGGGGATTAATCATCAAACAAGATTTACGTCAAAGAATGTTGGTTGAAGGATTAGGATCCATTAGGAGTAACAGAAGTAATTGGGAAAGTAAGTAAGTAAGTAAGTAAGTGAGTGAGTAAGGAAGTAAAAAAGTAATTAAGCTGCATAAGTAAGTAAGTAGGTGAGTGGGTAGGTAAGCAAGTAAGTAAGAGAGTAGGTGAGTAAGTAAGTAAGTAAGTAAGTAAGTAAGTAAGTGAGTAAGTAAGTAAGTAAGTAAGTAAGTAAGTAAGCAATCGAGTAAGGAAGTAAGTAAGAAATTAGGCTGCATAAGTAAGTAGGTAAGTGAGTAGGTAGGTTAGTAAGTAAGTAAGTAAGTAAGTAAGTAAGTAAGTGCAGAAGTAAGTAAGTAAGTAAGTAAGTAAGTAAGTAAGTAAGAAAGTAGGTAAGTAAGTAAGTAGGTAAACAAGTGAGTAAGTAAGCTGCATAAGTAAGTAAGTAAGTGAGTAGGTAGGTAAGTAAGTAAGTAAGCTGCATAAGTAAGTAAGTAAGTGAGTAGGTAGGCAAGTAAGTAAGTAACTCGATGAACAAGTTTCCAATTATATTTAACTAACAAACAAGGTAATACTGTCATTAAAGTGTGCCATCATATATTTCTCCACAAAATCATTTCAAAGTCAAATATTTATTGTGGAGCACAGTTTTTTGGAAGTTTGCGTTCTTACACATTTGAAATCATCAATCAATCATTGTTCGACCACCATTAGAAACCTGGAAGCACTGAATTACGGCCGTTTCGTCCTGGCATGGGACTCATCAGCAGTGCGCATCCACGACTCCTGCTCCTCGCAGGATTCGAACCCGGGATCTTTGGCACTGTAGGCGGACGCCTTACCATTGGACCACTGGGCCGTCATCCAACGGTGTTAATGTCTAACTCTGATTGATCTAGGGATTTTGCGCGACCTTTGTTACAAAACTCATCGTTTTCTCTAAAGTTGTATTTTCTATTCTGACAAACACAACCATCAAACAACATACATGATATGCTTTCTTGTTTTAGTGAGATACGAAAACAAAACGGAATCGGACACATATTGTTGTGTGTGCTACTTATACGAACGATATAAGTAGTAGTATAAGAAGGGACGTGAATGAAGAAGTAGTCTCACGGTCAAAAGAGGAAAACGTAAAGCAAATGGGTCAAAAACCAGGAAGTAAATGGAGTAGTACCATAAGGAAGTAAAAGGAAGCAACAACAGGAATGGAAGAAGAAGGATGGAGTGTTGGTAGTCACAACTCAAAGATGGTGTGCAAACAGACTGAGTGTTCAATGTAGTAATGTTTTCGTTTTTAAATTGACTAAGAGTGTAAATTTTCTGCGCCTGCCTCAGTCTTCTCAATATTATATGATTTTTTATTTTTACATGAAATAGATTTTCTATACTTTTTAGTTAAACAAAAATTCTTTGTTTTTTGTCTTGATTTGTCCTGATTTAGAGAAATTAACATTGAGAGAGAAACGGAATTTAAACAAAAATTAACCGAGTACACGATAGTGATTGCGTATTTTGATTTCATGTTGACGCTCAATTAATTACTCATTATTTTTAACTGGAAAAAGAAACAAAAACTATTGAACATTGAAGATTTGAATATTTGTCTTTTTTTTAACAAAAAAATCAACACACACAGGATAATGATGATGCTACATGTAATTCTGTCTACCAGGCTTTCTAGGTGTTTTTAGGACTAAATACAAGCAAAATGGTTTTTGTCGTAGGATGCTGTTAGAAAGCTAATCATTGTCGATAATAAAATCAGCAGTCACAATCAAATTTTTAGTAAAACCATTAGAAATCTGGAAGAACTAGGAGGGCGTTTAATCCTGGTGTATGAGACTCGTCAGCGGCAGTGTGCTTCCATGACTTCTGCACCTCAAAGGATTCGAACCCAGGATTTAGGACAAATCACAGGGGCATCAGTCTAACTGATATAGTTTCTAAATTGTTAGCCTCCATTATACTTAGATGTCTAAGTAGAGCTCGTGAAGAGCAGACTAGAGAAAACCAGTCTGGTTTTCGACCTGGACGTGGTTGTATAGACCACATCTTCACACTTAGATAGGTCCTAGAACACAGACATACATTTAGACGTCCGACAATAGTCGTGTTCCTGGACCTAAAAGCGGCATTTGACTCTGTTGATCGTGAAGTTCTGTGGCAGTGTCTGTCATTGAAAGGTGTACCAAAGAAGTACATTAACCTAATACAAGCTCTCTACTCAAACACCACTGGTCGAGTGAGAGCTTATGGCGAACTGTCACCGGAATTCCCCACTTCAAGTGGTGTCCGTCAAGGATGTCCACTCTCTCCATTCTTGTTTAATTTTATCATAGACATGCTCCTGGGAATCAACAGATAAAGTATTGAAACTTCATCAGTTGAGGTGATTGGGACATGTGTTACGTATGCCTGACCACAGACTGTCTCGATGAGTTATGTTTAGTGGTGTAGGGGAGTAGGTTGGAAGAAAGGTAGGGGCGGTCAAACCAAAACATGACAGAAATCCATGAAGTCACTGACAAGTGGATCATGTTGATTTTATTATGTAGGCTATCTGGTTGGGGTCCGCGAGACGAAAGTCACCAATGGTTAGAGACCTTGAACGACATGGCTCAAAATCGTTTCCATTGGCGCAAGTGCATCCATTCTTTGAGCTCTCTCAAATCATAATCTTCTGGATTAGTCAACACCTCTACCTTTGTCTTTATAACCTTATCTCACTGAATTATACCTCATGAATAATATCTTCAAACCCTAGTCTTCTTCATTACCATTAATACCTCTACTATCTTTATCACTATGTGATTTGATTTGACATTTTAGTCTCTGTGCTTATGTGGTGATATGGCAACATGAACTTATGTACATACGTACAAAGTTCTACGTTGCAACTGACTGAACCCAGGATATTACGTCTTGCGCATGAACGGCTAACCTATGGAGCACCGAGACGACATCTAATGGTGTTAGTGTTTGATTGCGGTCAGTCTAGGGATGAGATTTACTTAGAAGCTCAGTTATATAATTCATGGTAAACTGGATTGATCAATAATTATCGAACTATGTGTAGGTAAATGATTGACCTGTATTAAAGAGTTATGGAATTATGATGAGTTTCATTGAAATAATGAATTGGTCATTCATAGACTGCCATTAGAAACCTGAAAACACGTTTCGTTTTAGTATGGGATTCGTCAGCAGTGATCATCTATGACCCTCGCTCGTGAGAATCAGAACCAGGACTTTCAGACTCACGTGCGAATGTGCTCACTAGTGACCAATTTGATGAGAGAATTCTTCGAGTCCACTCTTTTCGGGTGTAAGCAGTTACTTAACAAAGTTAACAGACGAGATTGCTCAATATCTGTGAATTGAATAAGGTTAGATGTTTAAATCATTGGCTCGCGCACTGACATAGATATTCATTGTAAATTCTATTACAATACGTAGTAGGTAAGAGACGAATTACACACACACATTTAGTTTGTAATATAAGGTTGTCCATAGTACGCAACATAAAACTGTTAGCAAGCTGTATCTGTTATCCTAAAAGGTTATTGAATTTTAGAAGCTTGACACTTAGATCAATCGGCAATCAATAAACCCATGGACATTGACCCGATTTATCAACCAATTAGAAAAGTCATAGACAAACGAAGGATCAAGAACCCAATCAAAGGGGGACACAATCAAAATAAAAAGGCAGACAACGACAGATTAAAGGTCAATAACTGACGATGAAGAGTGAGGTCAAACTGAGAAAAAATTCGAATACTTCACTTCTTCTACCTGAAGTTTATACTGATGATGAACAATGTATTTATTTATTAAATACATGAACTACGTAAGTTTCAATGAAATAATGAATTGGTCTTTCATAGACTACCATTAGAAACCTGAAACCACGTTTCGTTTTAGTATGGGATTCGTCAGCAGTGAGCATCTACCACCCTCACTTGTGAGAATCAAAACAAGGACTTTCAGACTCACGTGCGAATGTGCTCACTAGTGACCAACTTGATGAGTAAATTCTTCAAATTTTAGTCAAGCGTCGTGGGCGATATAGAGCCCACTCCTGTCGGGTGTAAGCAGTCACTTAACAAAGGTAATAGATGAGATTGATCAATATGCGTGTATTTATTAAGGTTAGATGTTAACACCGTTGGCTCAACGGTCTAGATATTAGGCATTCGAGCACTGACATACATAGTTCATTGTAAATTGTATTAGAGTGTGGTGCGCGCTACTTATAAGTAATATATGACGCGAGTGAATACGTAATGTCTGGCAGCAGAAGATGGGGGAAGATCAAGAAAGGAAGAGTGGGAACACAATGGAATTTGTATGAAACGCATGAATAGTGAGTGAAATGTCAGACAATGGATTGATGATGGATTGAAGATTTGCAAATTAACGATTTACGATATGTTTATCCTATTTTACTGAGTAACTCTGTAATTTGCGATAAATACAATTCGGTTGCCCTCACCTGTGTTCTCCTTCACTACAAGAGTATGTTGTAGGTAAGAGACGAATTAAACATGCATTTAGTTTGTAACATGTATCTGTAATCTTAAAAGGGTATCGATTTTAAGATGCTTGACACTTAGATCAATCGGTTCATCGACAAACACATGAACATTGACCCAATTTATGAACCAGTCAGAAAAATCATAGATAAACATCGGATCAAGAAATCGACCAAAGTGGGATACAATCAAGATGAAGGTGCAGGTCAATAACTGACGATGAAGATTGAAGTCATACTGAGAAAAAATTCGAATATTTCACTTCTTCCTCTACCTAAAGTTTATACTAATGATGTTATGTTCAAATGAACAATGTATCAAATATTTTATTTATTAAATACATAAACTACTTAAATCTTCTCCAAGTAGTCATGTCATAATAGTTTTAACACCTGATATTATCAATGTTTTCATATCACATTTCAAGAAAAAAAACATGCGAAACATTGTAAAAAAAAGAATTTTGCATTCAACATAAACAAAATGATGTTTTTACATGGCATGTTTTTGCCTAAAATTCAAAAACATTCCTTGATCTGTCAATTTTCATGTAATAATCTACTTGTTATGAAATCATTGAACATTTACTCATAAAAAACAGTTGAAACATTGGATTTTTGACATATTTGATAGATTAGATTAGATTAGATTAGAGTTGAAGTAGAAGAAGAGGAAAAAACACAGAACCTATCATGTTTATCAATTAGATTTGGAAAGGTGAGTAATTTGAAGTTGTAGGGTTCGTCACTAAGTATGCTTGAAGCAAATACGAGTTTACCTTAGTCGATAAACGCGAACGAGACAATGAACCAGCGTCCAGATAGGCTACCTTGAAACCCAAGCTGTAAAACAGAAGGCTTTGTAAGCGTAGAATGTATATTCTACAAATACCCAGCAATCACACAACACAATCAAGCATACAACTGTCGTTTATTTATACCTCATAGAAACGTCCTAAGGACAGTTATGAAAATAGCACACTAAAATACACAGCAGCCAATCACAGCCATGGATTTTTCTGGTGGGAATTGAAATCTCAAGGTGAACTGATCAGCCCATGCTGGCAAACGTGAAAACCAAAATGAGGAGGCATTTAATAAGCGAGTTTTTTGGGGATCTAACATCCCCAACAGAAAGAATTCATAAAAAGACACAAGTAAACTGATCCGAAAGAAACTATTGTTTTCTTACTTAAACGGTTCATCACATTTTAGTTTTTTCTACCAGGAGATTTCTTTGAATAGAGTTGATCTTTCATTTCAGTGTCAGCTAACAGAGGATGTTAAGATCCTCAGAACTCACTTAGAAAGGCTCCTAATTTTGGATTTTTTGTGTTTTCGCTCACAAGTTGGTGATTTGACCTTGAGTTTACATTTCCCACATGAGAAAATCCTTGACTGTCATTGGTTGATTTGTTATTTAAGTACGCTATTTTTGTGGTTCTCCTAAAGACGTTTCTAGCCTGTATAAATAAGCCCGATTTGTGTGCTTGTCGACCTCGTATTTTCTGGATGCTTGTAGAATACGCTTTCGACAGCTAATCAAGACGTCTTGATATAGTTAGCACGGGGCTGGGACAAATGGATTAGAATAGACTATCGTGTCACTGAGTCATTGATTTTGTTCCGTTTACCGACTAAGGTGAACTCGTGCTAGAATTCTAGCATATTGATTGACGAGCATATAATCATGTTAGTTATAATGTGATTGAATTCAATTTTGCACTGTTTTTCAATAGAATTTTGGTAATTCTCCTGTCAAAATTAGATCGTAATTAGAAACTAAGATTTCACTCCCAACTCAGACATTCAACACTAAGATCGAGAATAATGTCCACAGTGTTTTCCAAAGTACAGTAGATTTCAGCAAGAATAATCCTATAATTTGTAAACTAATGCAATATCGTCGTTGTGACTGATCCAACATTTTCATTCATGGGACTTGAAACTGTTTCACAGAAGAAGTAGAAGAGACTCTCTGTCAATTGTAGACAACTTCGGTCTGTTTTTGTGAATCTGGTTGACGTTCCTAATCGCCTTCAACGATCAATACTGAGGCTTATAGACTGTTTTCATCCCAGTGTGAGTTGCATAAAGTTTATAGCCCTTTGCTTTCATATACTGGCCAAAAATCGATAAAGAGATAAAAGTGTTGACGGGCTGATGTTAAAAATATGCACAGGCATCACAATTATTCTTATGGATGATGGATTTGGAAGTTCTCCAAGTTTCCGCTGCATAGAGCAGAACTGTCCTGACATTTGTATTGAAAATCCTGATATTTTTCAACTGTAGAAATGCAGCCCTTGCTTTGCCAATCCGCGCCCTCACATCTGCATCAGATCCACCTTTCTCGTCGATGATGCTGCCAAGATATGTAAAGGTGTTAACGTCCTCCAAGGCATCTCCATCAAGCGTGATTTGATTGGTGCATGTTGTGTTGCATCGGAGAATTTCGCTTTTTCCTTTATGTACGTTGAGAGCTGCTGCGGCAGAGGCTGCTGCTACACTAGTCGTCTTCTCTCGCATTTGTTGTTGCTCGTGAGATGGTCATCTGAGAAGTTCAGATCGTCCAGCTGCATCCTAACTGTCCAGTTGATACCGTGCTTCCCTCCAGATGCTGACCTCTTCATAATCCATTCGATGACCAGGAGAAAGAGAAAGGGTGAGAGTAAGCAACGTTGCCTGACACCGGTCTTCACCTCAAAAGAGTCTGTTAGCTGTCCTTCGTGTACGATTTCGCAATTTAATCCATCGTAAGAATTCCGTATGATGTTAACTATTTTCTCAGGCACACTGTAGTGTCGAAGAAGCCTCCACAGTGTTTTCCTGTCCACACTATCGAATGCTTTTTCATATTCGATGAAGTTGATGTAGAGTGGTGAGTTGCATTCAATTGATTGTTCCACAATGATTGCCATTTGTTCAGTACAAGATCGATCCTTACGAAATCCATCCTGTTGATCTCGAAGTTGGGCGTCTACGAAGTCCTTCATTCTGTTTAACAATACTCTGTTGAAGACTTTTCCTGGTATTGAGAGAAGAGTGATGCCTGTGTATACTAATAAATGGAGATGTTAAATCAGGGAGAAGTTTAGAGAAACAGTTACTTCCAGGAGTGATGTAAGGATTATCATTGTGTATTACCTTTGGCATACATCTACTTAAAACCCAACGAAAATTGTGAAAACTGGCCAACGGATTTCCGAACTACGAGATAGAGTAGAAAGAGAGGTGCTATCAAATTGCAGACCAATAAGCATTTCAAGCTGTTTCAAGGTTTCAGGTCCCAGATACGTTATTCTGATTGGTACTTTTGTATTAGTCACGTGATGCTGATTAGCGGTTAAGGATACAACATGAATGTCAGTTAGATTTTAAATGAAGTAGAGATTACAAATCGAAGATTCTTGCATAATTCTTGTTTCGAATTTTCATCTAAAAATTAATTTTTAACTAGAGAAGAATTATGCAACCTATAGGGAAAATTGAACAATGCTTGCGAGTTCGCTAAGCTCACTTACTCACTCACTGCGTAATCTGCCTATAATCATGAAGCACTGAACTTTCGAAATTATAATATAGTATCTTTAAAACTGATTGCTAGGATTTCCAGTATATTTAATTTGAAATTTATCTGGTTGTGAATTTCCAATCCCACTAAATCTTTTCACTTTGCTTAATATGGCTCCTATTGGTATCACCAATTCAAATGAATACATATATATACACATCGAAATCATCAGTCAATCATGGTTAGACCACCATTAGAAACCTGAAAGCACTGAAAGACGGCCGTTTCGTCCTGGTATGGGGCTCATCAGTGGCAGTGCTCATCCACGACTCTTGCACCTCACACGATTCGAACCTAGCACTTTCGGTGGTGGTCCAGAGGTTAGAGGTTCGCGCGCGAGACCAATGGTTTGAATCGTGCAAGGTGCAGGAGTCGTGGATGCGCAGTGCTGATCGACCCCATACCAGGATGAAACGACCGTCCAGTGATTCAAGGTTTCTAATGGTGGTCCAACAATGATTGATTGATGAGTTAAGTGTATAAAAACACTTATCTCCATATTAGGTTAGCATCAGCTTTCTGATAACAAAATTACATATTTTAACAAAAACTTCACTTATTTTGAAAGACACTATCGTTAATTGTCTCAGGCTAACATGAAATCACTTATATCTGATTACATAATATTCCCCCACTATCAATGAATGTCATGTATACAAACATTGATTAGTGTTGAATGATGAATGGAATACAATTGATCATTGAATGTTGATCATTGATATTCATTAAAACAAGAAAAACACTTATGTTTCATCCTCACATTCACTAGATGAATTCTGTCTAGATGGAATCAAATTTGACTTTTCTTATTTTTTGTTTCTCAAAATGAAAATAAACGAATTCATTATGTCACCATGAATAACAATTTTCTGAAGAAAAATATCTTCTATTCATCAAATTAATTCATGCTGACATTTACAATGTGATAACTTCTGTTTTTTCTTAAAAATTATTTTGATAAGAAATGGGGAAAAAGTTTAAAAAATTATTGGCTATATATTCTGAAAGTTTGAGCACTGTTAGGCTTGCAAAATTCACATCTTTATAAGTAGTCTTATGCTCGAATGGAACTCATGTTGTGATTGGTTCATTGATCAAGGTCATTCCTTAGGATAAACGTTAACATCCAATCATATCTACACATGCTCTATTCTACTATTACTACTATGGTGCGCGCTACTTAAAAGTAGTATATGACGCGAGTGAATACGTAATGTCTGGCAGCAGAAGATGGGGGAAGATCAAGAAAGGAAGAGTGGGAACACAACGGAATTTGTATGAAACGCATGAATAGTGAGTGAAATGTCAGACAATGGATTGATGATGGATTGAAGATTTGCAAATTAACGGTTACAATATGGTTTTCCTATTTTACTGAGTAACTTTGTAATTTGCGATAAATACAATTCGGTTGCCCTCACCTGTGTTCTCCTTCACTACACTACTACTATGATGATGTAACAAAGATTGAACTCAACAAATCAGATGATCACTGAGAATGGTTATCAAGCAGTTTACATTTCCGATATAGCATGTTGATAACTGAACAGAATTGATGATGATTGCTTCATTTCGATGATTGTGAGGAAGACAAAAATGTCAAGGTCATGAGTTTGAAGTGCGAAAATGATATAAAGTGACTAAGAATGGTACAGTTTCTGGGAAAAGGTGACTTATGACTTATTTTAAAATGTACGTTTTAGGAAAGATGTGAAACGATGAAATGTAATGTAAGGATACACAAAACTTTGGTGTAATCACTTCACACGAAAATAGAGTATCAATTGAACACACATCAGGATAGAAAATGACAATCATCAGATCTAGTGAAACACATTTCAACCAAAGAGTACTGGATATTTGGCATATTCTGGTGTGAGGTTGAAGAGGCGCTAGTTCTTGTTATTTCCTCCTGATTCGTCATTTCAATGAGTTATCTCCAGCTCATTAGGTAATGTGAGAAACTATGACTGATATGATTTATCTAGATCGGTTAATGAAATGGTTGAAACTGATTTTAAAACTCAAATCACAAAGATAACCTTTTAGAATCAAGACATGAATGTTATCTTGGGTTCTGTCTCTGAAACCGAAAATTTCAAACTACACATCAGTTATGTTGTCCTTAGATCCTTAATGTGGCGTCAAATGACAATATTTCAAGTTCACAATAATTTGTAGATTGAGCCCAAAGTGCTTGTCCTAGCTTTCGGGCAAACTAATCATCCTTTTCTTGGAGCGTGTCACTACGATTCACTTGTCTTTTGATTTTGTCAATTATTCGCTTATAACTTGATCGGTTTTATCGGTTATAACATGTGCTGGGGATGGTAGATCCCCGAAACTCACTTGGTAAATGCCTTATTTTGGTTTTCACGTTTGCCAGCATGGGCTGATCAGTTCACCTTGAGATTTCATTTACCACCAGGAAAATCCATGACTGTGATTGGCTGCTGTGTATTTTAATGTGCTATTTTCTTAACTGTCTCAAGGACGTTTCTATGATGTATAAATAAACGAGAGTGGTATGTTTGATTGTATTGTGTGATTGCCGGGTATTTGTAGAATATACTTTCTACGCTTACAAAGCCTTTTTACTTCAACTTGGGATTCAAGGTGGCCTATCTGGACGCTGGTTCATTGTCTCGTTCGCGTTTATCAACTAAGTTAAACCCGTAATAGCTTCAAACGTACCTAGTGACGAACATAACAACATGTCTACCCTATTTTTGTCTGACTATAAAAACTTAGTCATACTTCATCGCCTTAACTAAGCTTATTCACTTCGCTTCACTTCACTTTACCTCATCTGTCTTTGGCTTCTTATTGACTATCATCGCACAAACAGTGTTCACCTAATAACGATGATATACAGAAATTAAATGAACGATTCATTTCATATCACATTGAAATTATCCAACCAATCAGGAGTCACATCGTGGGCCATTAAAAAAAAAATCACTTGAAATGTCAACGTATAAATCTTACTTTTTCTATGTGAATTCCCACCATTCATCATTAGAACTGTAGAGCTGTCACATTTTTCACTACGCATCTCTTGACATACACTATATGTATCACAATTTTCACCTGTCAGTATATTTCGTAGACTTTTTGATGATAGTGTACGATTTGCTGGGTCATGTCCATTTCGATTTAAATTCGGTTGTGATGAATGTTTCTCTTCAATAGAGATAGTATATGAACGACCACGTGAACCATCTCCTGTTAATGGTGAGCTAAGATCTATTGGGATTAGAAATGAGATGGGTTAAATGAAACGGAAGAAAACGTTAATGTCAGCTTTATCGTTGTAGTTGAGAAAGAAAGTTCAACAACATTCAAAACAATTATAACTTGTATTTAAACTTTCTTTAAAATTGTATATCAAATCTTTGTTCTTAACGTGTCGGGGTCGTTAGATCCTCACAACTCACTTGATAAAGGTCCCAATTTCGGATTTTATGCTTTAGCGCATTGGCCTATCAGTTGACCTTGAGATCACATTTCCCACCCGAGAAAATACTTGATTGTCATTGGTCAGTGCGTTATTTTAGAATACTATTTTTATGGCTTTCCCAAAGACGTTTCTATCATGTATAAATAAACTCGATTTGTGTGCTCATCGAACCTCATATTTTCTGGGTGCTTGTAGAATACACATACTTCCTTTTATAGATACCTCTCCCTCTACTTAGTTGGGCCTTAGGTCGCTCAGATTAGACTAGCCTATCATGTCAATGGATCATTCATCTTTGCTCTCGTTTACCGACTAATGTGAACTCGTAATAGCATTCAAGCATAACATAACCTTAAGTAAGTAATCGATGTGATCAGGGTTATTAGGATTGAATAGTCGACACCGAGACATTGTTTTTTACTCACTCCGAGAAAATGGTGAAAACAGCTCATTGTTACAAAAGATCATTTCGTTGTCTGAATCACCATTTACTATGAGATCAGATGTAGCTGATTCGAATCACATGGGAAATATTTGTAAATTTAGGAATCGAATTAGTGAATATTAGTTAACAAAATTCTACACAGAAGGCTTCAATCATGGTGTCTATAAATCGATAGGAGGATGGATCCATAGTCTTTGACTTTGAAGGGCCTCAGTTTTGAATTGCTAACACTGGAATTTTGGAGATATTCTAAATCCTAATTGACATGCAGAAAGTTTTTCTAATGATAAAATATGATACTAAACTCATAAAACAGCCTGCCGAAGATTTTTTCCAAGGCATAGGGTTGTGGAGATTGTTGAGTTTAATTGAAATCATGAATCGATCAATGTTAAACAACTATTAGAAGGCTGGAGGCACTGAAAGACTCTTTCGTGTTAGCATACAACACATCAGCAGTTCGCATTTACAACTCCCGCCAGAAAGAATCGAACCGAGGACCCTCGGTCTTGAGCAAGAACGCTTAACTTCTAAGTCACAAAGCCAGTATCCAGCAGTTATAATGTCTAAATTTGATCGATTCACGTTCTTGCGCAAGACCAAATGTCCTGGGTTCGATTCACGCGAGTGGAAGTCGTGCCTGCACATTGCTGATGAGTCTCAAACCAGAATGAAACGGCCGTCTGGAACTTTCAGGTTTCTAATGCTGGTCTTACATTCATTATTTAGGTGAGGGAATATTTTAAATGATTTTAAAATCTTCAAATACGAGATTAACAGATTAACAGAATTTTTACGAGTATTAATTTTTAAGTCTATGGTTAGTGTCTTAAAAATCTCGATGGTTAGAGACCCTGAATGACATGGCTCAAAATCGTTTACAATCTCGCAGGTGCTTTTATTCTCTGTGTTCTCTCAAATCCTAATCTTCTGTATTCTTCAACACCTCTAGTTTTGACTTTCTAAACTTTTCTCACTGAATCATACTTCTTGAATAATATCTTTTAATCCTAACCTCTCCAATTACTTCTAATACCTTTACTACCTCTACTACTCTATTGGATTTGAATTGACAATTCCACCTGTCTGTGCTAATGTGACATGGCAACATGAACTGATGTACTTAGGTACAAAGTTCTACGTTGCATCTGACTGACTGTCATACAAATCATATAACTCAATAAAATCCAGGATGTGTGTTTCATCCTGTTTAGGACTCATCAAATACCTTCATCACCTAAGCTGACCATCACAGCAGAGCTTCAAAATCAATGAATTGGAAATTCACCTATTTGAAAAAATCTAGCGACTATCTGAGCTTAGTATTCAAGTGGAGGATACGATGGCATTTAAAGTGAATGGTTTTTAGGTTCGAGTCCTGGGCTGTACATCAACTCTAGGATACAGGTATGTGAAGTTACAAACGACTTTGAAATACGACAAGTTATGCATCCTGAATATCATCAAACTTGTATAATTTTTTTTAAGTTGCGAAAAAATTAAGAAATAATAAATCATACTACTGGCTTCTGTGATTGCAAACCGAAGCGTAGTTTTATTTCGCCGCTAAAAAAACAGACAGATTCATTACAATAGAGTGAAAAAAAAAACTATTTCGCACTTAACCCCACATCTTAATTAGTTCATTGATGAGTTCATTATAAACAACGCATTGAACTAATTTGATATGGTTTTACTGATCAGACGAAAAATCTATTTATCAAAAACAAATTTAATTTATAACAATTATTTACTATGAAATATTTCGACATAGTTAATTAAACATTTCAATTGTCAACCGTGTTGGGTGTAGGCAGTAACTACCAAAGATAAATGGGTGAGGTCGCGCAGTGCTGATGAGTCCCATACCAGGACGAAACGGCCGTCATTCAGTGCTTCCGGGTTTCTAATGGTGGTCTAACAATGATTGATTGATGATTTCAAATGTGTAAAAACGCAAACCTCCAAAACTCTGCCCCGGAAATATCGTAACAGTGCTCACTAGTGACTAGCTTCGTGAGGAAATTCTCTGAGTTCTAGTTGAGAAGACGTGACCAATGAAGTTCAACCTTGTCGGGTATAGACAGTAACTACTACCAAAAAGACAAATGGGTGAGGTCGCGCGAAACCCGTAGATCAATCAGAGTTAGACACTCGCACCATTGGATGCCGGCCCAGTGGTCCGGTGTTTAGGCACTCGCGCACAATACCGAAGGTCGCGGGTTCAAATCCTTCGAGGTGCAGGAGTCGTGGATGCGCACTGCTGATGAGTGGTCACACACCAGGACGAAACGGCCGTCATTCAGTGCTTCCATGTTTCTAATTGTGGTGGTCTAACAATGATTGATTGATGATTTCAATTGTGTAAAAACGCAAACTTCCAAAACTCTGCCCCTAAAAACACTAATAAATATGCTACAAGTTTTTTCAAATTATTTCTATGTGCATTTTGTTAATCATATACAAATATTTCGTTGAAGTGTGCTTGATTTGCTTGAACTATTGCGTGTGTTTACCTCTTCGTCGGAAAAAGAGAGCGAGGATCGAGGATACGGCAACACAACAGGCTATTCTAATCTGATTGTCCCCACCCCCATATTGAGCGAAAAATAAGAAGACTTGATATGAGGTAGAACCTGTATTCTACAAACATCCTGAAAGTACGAGTTTACCCGTTAGTCGGAAACGAAAGCGAGGATCAAGGATCCGGCGACATAACAAGCTATTCTAATCTGATTATCCGAACCCGCACACTTAGTTAAACAAAGAAGGCGTGATATGAAGTAGAACATGTATTCTATAAGCATCCAAAAAGTACGAAGTTCGAGTCCAGAAGAGAATCAGGATCCTGGACTAGGAATCTGGGTCCGGCTCATAAAACGTTACACGTAATGCGTATTTATACATTTAGGTCGAGAAGGAAACAGCATCATAGTCTGTGACATTGACAGTTAATTCGACCAATAGGAAACGACATTAGAGTACATGACATTGATATCTAGGACGACCATAATGTGACCAGTAGGAATCGACCAATAATTCTATTAGGATATTGGATTAATATCATATCAATATTAGCATTTTTTCAGCGAGTTAGTTTTCTGAGGATAGGGTAGCCAACTTCATGTACAACCCTCTTCCTTTACTCGGGCTTGGGACTAGCAGTACTCCTAGAATGACTTCAAGCGGAGTACTTATCCTTATTATACTGTTATTTGTGGTTGAGTTTTATTCGCTGAGCTGGATATTTGATTGTGGAGCTCTCGTTATTCTCTTCTGAACACAACATCACCAGCACAAACTTCAGGTAGAAGAAGTGAAGGATTCGAATTCCTCCACGGAGGACTCGTAGTTTCTTCTGTTGGTCACAGTGGTGGCGGTTATTGGCCCTAATCTGTCTCCGTCTGCACCTTCATATTGATCGTATCCCCTTTATTTTTTTAGTTCGTGAGTCGATCAATGTTAGATCATTATTAGAAACCTGAAATCACGTAGCGGCCGTTTCGTCTTGATATGGAACTCATCAGCGATGCGTGTCCATGACTCCCGCAACCCTCAGGATTCGGACTAGGACCTGGGGTCTTGCACATGGACTCCTAACCTCTGAACCACTAAGCTGGTAACTTACAGTGTTAATGTCTAACTTTAACCAATCTAACACTGTTTGGCATCCAAACAGGGTTGAACTCCGCTGATCACCATCTCTGTTATTGGTTACTACCTCCCGCAATTTTACCATTTTGTAATGTTTCCAAAGGTCGTCTTTGGTGCAGTATGAGCATATTAGTAGTATGATATTTTCGATTTCTCTTATGGATACTCTAAGCTACCTTGATAATATTCACCTTTCTCTCTCTCATATTCCTCGACGTTAGAGTGTGTAAACTGAAGGTGAATTATTTACCATGCACACATAAAGGACAATTCGTTCTAGCTTCAAATTAGCTAGAAATAAGATACGATTCTGTGTCGAAATTTGTTTCAACTCATAAAAATATCATTTTGAATAAAACTATTTGAAAAGAAATATGCTACATCTCACCTCGTTTCTTTACAGTTCTTTTAGATTCTCCTAAACGATAAGTATAACTTTCAACATTCTCACCACTTAGAGGATTTTGTCGATCTGTATTGATAAAAAATCAAAATAAATTTTTATCTGTTAACTTGTTATGATTAAAACAATATTTTTTCAGCGTAATTTTATACTACTTATATCGAATGAAGTAGTAATCAACCTAATCCATTTAATTGCGACTTATTTACGGTGGTTGACAATATTATGTAATTTCAAACCAGGTTTATGAGAGTATCCAATGACAACTCAGCTTCCAACTGAAGAAAAACAAACATAGAGGGCAATGTGTTCAATGGATATTTTACAACTTGTTCTGCTACAAGTATTTATTAACAGTTGTCAACACAAAATACCTCCGATCCGTTGGCCAGGCACTATCACAACCACCTAGTATAGGAGAGAGCGAACCAAGAAGAAGCGCCGGAGTCGGTGGATAGAACACAAGAACTTTGGGGAAAGCACTCAACCGCCTCACTAGACAAGTGCTCACTTGGAATCTTTAAGGCTAAAGGAGAAGTGTAATACCATAAAACACATTACGCTGAGAAATGAAGGCACACATGGGAGAAGAATGAACAACAGTTGGACAGAACTAGAAAGGGAAGCCCGGGACGGAGTAGGTTGGAGAATACTGGTCGGTGACCTATACTGCACTAGGGCTAACAGGAGTAATTAAGTAAGTCTGGTACAAACTACGTGTAATTTGCTATATAAGGTTCAAACCAACTATCACTGATGTTACAAATAGTACCATATTTTATTGTGACATCCCTGTTTGATGACATCAATTGGAAATAATAAAGAAAAAGCTTATTTATAGGTATGAGTCGCTGTGACGTTCCGAAACTTTCTGAAAATATGCTAAATCTGCCACAGAATTGGTAATTGTCCAATCAGTAAATATGATCAGTAATTTACCGTTTGTTCGTTGAAAGTTTGTAGCAAGTTTTTTTTTGAACATTGATTAGCCTAAGTACTTTCAATCATTTTCTAACTGCTTATGAGAACTTCCTAGAATATTTCTCATGAGTTTCTTATCCGTTTTCCATTCAATTAAATTAATTGGAATTTCCAGTTGAAGAGGAAGCTAGGAGAAAGCGTTGGACGTGCATAGGACAAACACATTTATGAAATTACCCGGCTGCATCACAAGACAAGCCCTCACTTGCTACCCTCAAGGTCGAAAGAAAAGAGGAAGACTAAAGAACACATCACAGCGAGAATTTTCAGCAGAAGTCGAAGGAATGAATAGCAGTTGGATGGCGATGGCAAAGAATGCCCTAAACAGATCAGTTTTAGAGAATGATGAAAGATGAAAGGTAACAGGAGTAAGCAAGTGAGTAAGTAAGTAAGTAAGTAGGTAAGTAAGTAAGTAAGTAAGTAAGTTAGTAAGTAAGTAAGTAAGTGCATAAGTAAGTAAATTAGTAAGTAAGTAAGTAAGTAAGTAAGTAAGTAAGTAAGTAAGTAAGTAAGTAAGTAAGTGCATAAGTGCATAAGTGCATAAGTAAGTAAGTAAGTAAGTAAGTAAGTAAGTTAGTTAGTTAGTTAGTAGGTAGGTAAGTAAGTGCGTAAGTAAGTAAGTAAGTAAGTAGGTAAGTAAGTAATTAGACAATTAACCAAAAGAATCGAAATATAGATCTCAGTGACTATATTAGTGATTGTACCAAATGTGATTGATCACTACATATCACTACATATTACTGTTAGGATATTCACCAAATATCCTGTAAGTATTACTTTTGGAAGTATAATCCTATTGGTCGAATACTTCAATGTTGTCTCTTATTGGTCATCCAGACTGTCAGTGTCATTTCAAATGTTCTTTCCTATTGGTCGTCGTCCTAAACTGTCAATGTCAAAGACTTTGATGCTGTTTCTTATTCTACCTATAGGTATAAATAATCGCAATCTGTAAGACTTCATGATTCCGTTCCTTCCTGCCTACCTCTCTTCTGTACTCGACCCAATAAACAACTCCATCCAACGGTGTTGCGTTCTGATCTATATTTTGGAGATTTGGGGAATAGTATTTGAGGTCGTATTGGAATATTTGAATTCGGATGTCGGTAGGATTTGTTTCAATAGCTACATAGCAGCATTATAACAATTACATAACATGTGAAACTTGTAAACATTGATTGCGTGAACTAACCTTTCACTTCTCTAGGAGTAACATTTCTTTCAATCGGTGTTATTTTATAACTTTGAAGATTTTCACCAGTCACTGTATTTCTGTAAACTATGATAAAATAATCAAAAAGAAATAACCATAACAAAAGAATTCACATTAATGTGTTTCATCAAAATTATTGACATTTGTACGCTACTATATTAAAACGAGAAACTTAGGAATATTGAACACATGTTTCTTCTTCGTGTACAGCTCCTCCATAGTTCATATTCATGATTTCTACTAGAGATTGAACACAGAAATGTGAGTTGATGCAGCATCTGTCTAGCCTTTAAATCAGTAGGTATGCAATCCGTGATTATTCACTTCGTAAATAATAGTCTGCAATATGATAAAGTCTTTACTGATTAAAATCTTTCTAACTTTAATGAACAGACATATTTTTAAAAAACATTAAGATCATCAATCAATCATTGTTAGACCAAGCATTAGAAACCTGGAGGCACTTTAAGGCAGTTTCGTCCTGGTTTTGGACTCATCATTGGCAGTGAGACTCCACAACTCATGCTACCAGCAAGATTTGAGCCCTGGACCTTTGGTTTTGCACGCAAACGCACAACTTCTGGACCACTTAGCCAACATCCAACATCCAACATCCAACTCTGTTCGTGCTAAGCATCGACATGTTCAGTATGTTGATAGCAATCGAATTTAAGGTGTGCTATTCGTTCTAATTAGAATTCATTTGATGAATGTACCGAAATTCTGGAAGCACTGGACAGCCGTTACGTCCTAGTATTGGACTCCTCATTGGCAGTGCGCATCCATGACTCCTGCTACTCACAGAATATATTTTTGTGGTGCGAAATACTGTATAATTTTTTTCCTGGTTTGATACATGAAGTGTTATAGTGTAAGTTGTTTTAACAAAAAAAAGATTAAACTTTCCCTCTTTCACAGATAACTAAATAGCTAAAATCAAACTAACTGATAATAGTACATAGTTATTATATTGAGTGGTTGTCTGAACTCAGTTACTGAGTGGTTAGTATGAGAGTGTTTAAAGAGAAGGTTATTAAGTTCGAGTCCCAGAGTGAATATCATCTCTGAGGAATGAAAGTGATATCGAATGACAAATGAGTCTCAGAGAGGACAAAACCAGCGTCCTGATTTCCATTGTTAGTAACTATCCATCTCTTTTTACAATAAAACATTTTGAAGAGAATGTTTTAAACTCTGCCCGAAAATATCGTAACACTGCTCACTAGTTACTAGCTTCGTGAGGAAATACTCGGAGTTCTAGTGATGAGAAGACGTGACCGATGGAGTTCAACCCTGTCGGATGTAGGCAGTAACTACTACCAAAATCACTAGATCAATCAGAGTTAGACATTAACACTGTCGGATGCCGGCCCAGTGGTGCGATGGTTAGGTGTTCGCGCACGATACCGAAGGTCCCGGGTTCGAATCCTGTGAGGAGCAGGAGTTGTGGATGCACACTGCTGATGAGTCCTATACCAGGACGAAACGGCCGTCATTCAGTGCTTCCATGTTTCTGATGGTGGTCTAACAATGATTGATTGATGATTTCAAATGTGTAAAAACATAAACCTCCAAAAACCCCGCCCGAAAAAATTTATTTATTGTAATACAAATTTTTTTTATGTTGCTTAGTCGAAGCCTAACTTGATAGAGAAGTTATATATATGACTGATAGACTATTTTGCGATGGCTTTTGTCACATTTCTCTAGCCCTATTACATTTAAAATTCAATTTTGCTGACCATAAGTCTGAATGACTTGAAATCGTATTTGCTTTTCTAAGGTAAAAGATGGTTAAAAGCGGTTGGAAAGAAACTATAGACCTGTTAGGATATTCACCAAATATCATACGAAGAATCATTCTATATATGTAAATTCTGTTGGTCGATTCCTATCGGTCAATATTATGGTCGTCCTAGCTATCAATGTCACGTACTTCAGTGACGTTTCTTATTGGTCACCTTAACTGTCAATGTCACAGACTTCGATGCTGTTTCCTATTCGACCTAAATGTATAAATACGCATCATCTGTAACATTTATGACCCGGATCCCTATTCCGGGATCCTGATCCTTTTCTGGACTCGGACCTCGTAGTTTCTGGATGTTTGTAGAATACACGTTCTACTTCATATCAAGTCTTCTTCTTTTATTCAATGGGGGTTGGGACAGTCGGATCAGAATAGCCTGTTGTGTCACCGTATCCTCGATCCTCGCTCTCGTTTTCCGACTAAAGTAAACTCACAATAATCCAAGCATATCAACATGACATGTTTATGTGCATACATAACAGGACCAATCAATGCAAAATCACAACCGTAAAGAAAGTGAACTATGAGTCGGTAGCGTGTAAGACTACGAAGGTCATCTATTGACCAGAGGCCCACAGTGAACATCAGTGGCATGTCGATCACAATATCGATAAGTACGACAATTAGTGAATGAATTTAAGTAGCTTACCATAAGGTTTAGCTGTACGTGGTCTTTCTTCTTGTGATACCATAAAAGCGTTCACATTCTCACCATTCAATGGATTGGAGCTTTTCACTGGTGTACGTGTTTTCGAAGTTTTCACTTCAGAATTATAATCATAAGTTGTACAATTCTCACCAGTTATTGCATTACGAATAGGTTCTAAAAATGAAGAACAAAAGTAAAAACACAACATTGAAAATAAGAATTTTCTAATACTTTATAAGATATTAGGATTTGCATATGAAAAGGTATTATTTATTAGAAGTCAAAAGTAACTGATTACTTCAGTAGGAGAACAACGAAAGCCATCATCCTAAAGATTGAAGTATTCATTAACAGTTGTCTACGCAAAGTACTTTGGATTCGTTGGCCAGACACCAGATTCCAGTGGAGGAGGAAATCAGGAAGAAGTGGTGGAAGTGGATAGGACACAAATTAAGAAAAGCACCTAACTGCGTCACAAGACAAGCTCTCACATGAAACCCTCAAGGCAAAAGGAAAAGTGGTAGGCCAAGGAACACATTACGCCGAGAAATAGAGAAAGATATGAGAGGAATGAACAAACACCGGACAGAACTGGAGAGGGAATCCCAGGACAGAGTTGGTTGGAGAAAACTGGTGGTCGGCCTACGCCCCATTGGGGGTAACAGGCGAAATTAAGTAAGTAAGCATTATTTTAGTACGCTATTTTTGTAGTTCTCCCAAGGATGTTTCTATCATGTATAAACAAGATCGATTTGTGTGCTTGAGGACCTCGATTTTCTGAGTACTTGTAGAATATTCTTTCTACGTATTGTCAAGACTTCTTCCTTTACTTAGTGGGGCCTTGGGACGCTGTGATTAGAGTAGTCTATCGTGTCACTGGATTATTTGTCTTCGTTCTCATTTACCAACTAAGGTGAACTCTTAATAGCATTCAAGCATATCAGGTGATGAGCATCACAAATACAGACACACTTTGATGATGAGCAATAATCGTTGTGAAACAGACTGACTAGTTGAAGGTGGGTTATGCTGTCTACAAACTCATTTATTTTCGTAAAATAGTTATCCTACTTACTAATTCAAAGTAGTTTGTGACCGCAAATGAAATTGGAACATGTATGTTGTGGTGAATTTGGAATAGATTATCAATGCTCAGACATAATGCGAGATTCATCCATCATTCATAAATTATCGCAACTTACTGAAACGAAACACTTCCTTACTGGTTATCCACTTTACCAACCAATAAACTTGATCAATAATTAGTGAAGGCTTAACAGTTCTTTGGGTTTTAAGATTTTAACATATCAACTTCTAAAATCGATACCACTTATTAACATTATTCTAGAACTGGTTTAAATAATTCAACATCACATCTTTTAGCTCATTTCATGTTTATTAGTTGGCGATAATTTCTAGTGAGCCTTCAACTTGAGTTTTGTCTATCGCAAGTACATTATCAGTGTTGAGAAGCCATCACCAGTGATATCCAAACCTATCAATCTACCTACCAAATAGTGAGGTCGCTCAATACTTTGGATTGACTTAAGGTAGACATTCACTCTGTTCGATGCCAGGTAAGTTTTCAAGGGGTAAAGCGTTCACGCGTAAAACCGAAAGTCCTGAGTTCTATTTCTGTGAGCAGGAGTCGTTTACACGCACTGTTGATGAGTCCCATACTAGGATGAAACAGCCGTCCAGTAGTTCGAAAATTCATGCTCACGTGAAAAATAATTTACACCAGTGCTTGAGGTTGGTGACATTGGAGGCTAGCAATAATTGAAAAATTTTTTCCTCGCGATTCAGAGTTCATCGAAAAGTGAGTCATGACAGACTTATTAAACTTTGCTAGTCAATTTACACTACTTATAAGTAGGTAAAAAAACCATTGAAAAATATTTTTTCATTTCCCATCACTTACCTCGTTGCATACGTTTACTTGGTGATTTCAATTCCGGTGAAACTGTATAATTCTCACAATTTTCTCCAGTTAAAATATTTTTTGTCGAAACTAATTTTTTTTGAAAATGAAGTAAAGATCATATTAAACGTTTACAGAGAAAATTCATTTCAACATAAAAGCATGAAATATTTTTGATTATCAATTCGACTTTAAACTATTTTCTGCGTATTCAAATCTATTTGGTACGAGGTGAATCAATAACATTTTATTAAGGGATCCCTAGTTATTGATTTAGTTGGTTAATTCAACGGAAGGTGCTTGTAAGAAGTCTTTCAATATCATTTATCTCAACCAGACTAATTCACGGTTATAATTGTTTTAGATTCAAGAATCACGATGATCAGTGAAGTCTTAATTGATTGAAAGGTTGATGATATGCAAAACTGGTGTCATGTTTCAGTTACTTATGATATTGAACCACATTTTAGGAAGGAATGGATGATCTTATTCGTCATGTCTGTTGGTTATCGACGGTTTGTATGGTTGACTGGTCAGATAATTACTGAATAACTAATGTTATGTACTAGTCAGATTAATACCTACGACGCTAACTAATATTCAGTGTAAATCATATCAAAATTATTGTCTTTAGTTATTTGTAATGAAAATGAATCCTTGTTTAACATCGTGTTCGTATTGTAGTGGAGTTCCATTCTCTGAGCTGAATATTTTGGCTGTAATCAACAGACACATCGACATTGACCCAATTTATCAACCAATCAGAAAAATCTTAATCAAAAATGGGATCAAGAAACAGATCAAAGAGGGATATAATCAAAAGAAAGGTGCAAACAACGACAAGCTTAAGGTCAACAGCACCCAATCAACATCGAGGTTAACAGAACAACCTAAAGGTCAAACGGGGAGAAATTCGAATGCTTCACTTCTATCTGAAGTTTTTGCTGATGTTATTGTTCAGAAGAACAACGAAAGCTCCACAACCAAAATATTCAACTCACAGAGAACGAATCACCACCACAATCATTCGCCGTGAACTACAAATTTTCTACACACTGTCATCGTGTTCTTACTTGAGCTGTACAATTCGCAGGTTCAAGTTGTCAGTGCTACTTACTTGCCATTATGTCAACTATTGATATGTCTTGCGAAAGTGTTACAATTTGTCATCTGTATGGGTTTTATGTCTTTATTTGTATCGTGGAAACCTTTCTCAGTTCCAGTATCAAGTATGAGCTGTTTTCGAGGCCACAAAAAAGTTCAAAGAATACATGCTCAGAGTTTATGAATCAGTTGTCGGTTGTACTATGTAATTGTTATATGAGGTATATTGGTTCTCATATGACTAAAACAGAGGGCTGTTCTTGAAAGGTTCAAACTTGAACTATCTAATGTCACATCCAAAGTTATCGCCTTTAACATATTCCGAAGTTGAGTTGGGAATTGCAATCGTACATAAAGCATTAGTTTCTGCATCAGTAGAACTAAACCTTACTTGTTGGTGTCAAACGTAAATAACAGTACACTAAATTTTCATATATTATTGCTAAGTTGAAATTACATACGCGAAATTTGTTTGAACTGTAAACTATTTTATATTTCATAATTACATTCTCCATTAAAAATCTTTACTCGTTAAACCCACATAACAGAAATATTAGAATCATTTACCATTTCGTTTACATATATCACTATCTCTGTATGTACATCGTTCATCTGCCATTAGAGTGAATGTTTTCATATTTTCACCAGTCAATGGATTAGTTCGGATGCCTATATCAAAATAAAACAAAATGTATTTCTGGTGATTCTTAATTTCATAGAATAATTTATACTACTTAAATATTTTTAAGTACGCTGTAATTTATCAATTAGATTATCTTCATCAGCTTGATTAAAAGTATACTTTGTCAACTAGCGTACAAAATTCATCTTGGTTTCCCAAATTTACTCAAAGCATATGATTTACTTTAAAAATTAGAATAAATCATTATAATAAAAGACGAAAAGTTAGGCATTTAAATGTCAAGCTCTCAATCATCGAATGTGTTGTGCTGGTTGTTAAAGCTGAATTAAGTGAGTTCACTCACATATTGATTAGGTGAATGTTGACAATCAACCATTTCATAAGGAAAACATTTAACTGTTATTAAAGGGTTGTAACGATTGTCGGGTTTTATCAAAATCATGAAACCTGCAAGAACTGGACTGTCGATTCGTCCCAGTATTCGACTCATCAACAATGAGTAATTCATGACTTTTCAAGTGGAAATCGAACTCACGACATTCCGATGAGCGCGCAAATGCTTAGTCTCTTGATCGTTGAGCCAATATCTAACAATTTCCTTTGATTTTATCTATTGAAACCAAAGAATCAATCATCGTTAGACCTCTATTAGAAACCCGCAGGCACTGAAAGACGGACGTTTCGTCCTGGTATGGGACTCATTGGCAGTGCACATCCACAACTCCTGCTACTCACAGGATTCGAACCTACGACATTCGGTTTTGCATGTGAACGCCTAACCTCTGAACTAACTATCCAGTTGTCATCGATTTTCAATCATTACCTATTGAACGCTTTTCTTCATTGACGAGAATATTTTAAACTTGAACAGTACATTCTACAAATCACTAATTTGAACTTTTGGCAATTTTCTTCTACTGACCAATTTTAAATTCAGTTTGAACATACATTTTTCACTTAAAACATTTATCATGATAGAACACACACTAGGAAGTAGTGTGAAATATCATTTCCGATCTAGTTTTCTCCAAATTTTCAATCGATTAGTTACTTAGTTTATAAATAGTCATTCTGTAATCGGGATATGTATTTATATTGTAGTGAACGAGAACACAGATGGGGCAACCGGATTGTATTTGACGGAAATTACAGAGTTACTCAGTAAAATCGCAAGACCATATCGTAAATTGTTAATTTGCAAAATATCAGTTCATCATATCGAACTGGACTGTTCCTGTTGCAAAACATCAATCCATTGTCACTAATCATGCGTTTCATACAAATTCCATTGTGTTCCCGCTCTTCCTTTCTTGATCTTCCCCCATCTTCTGCTGCCAGACATTACGTTTACTCTCACGTCATATACTACTTATAAGTAGCTCACACCACAATATGAGTAAAAAAATCACAAATATACTATAACATACAGAAAAAGTGATATACAGTTTACTCAGTAGTAATAACTCAATTGTTATCTCTATAACTGTGAAGTTTACTGACACAGAGAGCATCTCGGGTTCCCTTAAGCGTACAGCTACACCTAGCATGAAACCCTAGGTCAAGAAAGACTACCTTTTGACTACTTTCAACAACCGAATTATATCTTAGCACGGTACACTCGGTATCTATTTACACATATTGTGACCTTGTTAATTATTTACTTATAACCTTGGGTGATCTTACTTAAGTGTGTGTGTGTGTGTGTGGATAAGTCGTTTATTTCACTTATTGGCATGTCGTTAGTTTACTTTTGTCTGACTAAAAATACTTAGACATGCCTCAATCTACTTCTCCGCTTTTATCTTACAACGCTTCACTTCTCATTCTTACGTCTGTCTACAAACACGAATATATGAAATCAAGTTACCTATTCAGTCGATAACTGGCTTCTTATTACTACTGTCGTCCTACAAACAAGGTTAGCCTAATTTGGATATTTATTTCTCAGCATATTCGGTCGTTCATACAAGCTAAAGTCAAATTCTAGGTCATCACTAAAAGGTGTTTCAAACAAATCAGGTTATAAATTCATTCATATAGGATATTTTAATGAACAGTTGACAGTTGTTTTTTTCATAGAAAAATAAAATTTCAGCTTACCAGTGGAACTTTTAGCTCGTCTAGTTTTCCCATTATATCTACCAATTGGATCCCATTCACGTTCACCGAAATCACCTCGTCCAGAAATAGGATCACGTTGTGCTGTAGATATATATGGCAAATGTACAAATATATATATATATATATATATATATATATATATATATATATATATATATTAAACGAAATGAGTATAAACCCATATATAGGCGTCAAACTAGTTCGATTTTGTATGAAGCTAAAACATGGAGAACTATGAAAAAACCGCCATGGAAAAGATACAGGTATTTATTGATAGTTTTCTACGTAAGATACTCCAGATTTATTGGTAAGATGACATTAATAACAATGTAGTGTCAGACATACAGGTACAACGCAGAACTTCGTACATAAGTACATCAGTTCAGGTTGCCATACCACATCAGCAAAGAGACGTAACTGTCAATTCAAATCCAAGAGTGATAGAGATAGTAGAAGTATAAGCAGCAATGGAGAAGATTAGTGAGAGAAGATATGATTCGAGAAGTATAATTCAATAAGATAAATTTAGAAGGAGAAAGATAGAGATAATGAGAAGTGCAGAAGCTTAGAATTTCATAGAACACAAAGAGTGGATGCACCTGCGCCATTGCAAACGATTCTGAGTCATGTCGTTGAAGGTCTCTAACCATCGGTGATTATCGTCTGGCTGACCCCAACCAGGTAGCCTACATCTAGCAACATGACTCAGTCCACTTGTAGTTTGGTATAGAACAAATCAGCTTCAAGCTATGGAAGACATCTGGAAAAAAACACTGGAGCCGGATTGAACACATTGACGAAAGCTCTCAACTGCATTATGAGACAAGACTTAACTTGGAATCCCTGAAACCAAGTTAAAACAGAAATATCCAAAAATATATTGCAATAAGGATAAGAGGCAGTCATCAGAAGTATAAACATTAATAAGGAACAACTGGAACAGGGAGCCCAAGAAAGAATTGATTTGAGAATCCTGGTCAGTGGTCTATACTCCATGAGGCATAAGACGCGTAAGACTTTTGAATACTTTTCATGATTCACACTGAAGAGACGAAAGTCACCAATGGTTAGAGACCTTGAATGACATGGCTCAGAATCGTTTGCAATGGCGCAAGTGCATCCACTCTTTGTATGTTTTTTAATTCTAACCTTTGAATTCCTCATAATCACTATCTTTCTCCTCCTAAATTTATCGCACTCAATTATACTTTTCGAAGCATATCTTCGCTCCCTAGTCTTCTCCATTGCTGCTAATAATTCTACTATCACTATCACTGTTGGATTTGAACTGACAGTTACGTCTCTGTGCTGACGTGGTATGGCAACCTGAACTGATGTACTTATGTACGAAGTTCTGTGTTGTATGTGTCTTCACACTGGATATGATTTAAATTGAGTGATAACATGATAGCACCATGTCATCGAAGAAGGTCAGTATTCTATAAGTTTCCATTTAGAAACACTAGAAAAATTATCATAGGAAGGAGATAGTTGATTACATTACTTTTGAAGTAGTACTGGAACACAGATCTTAACTTGCTGAACGATATGCAAAGACCATCAATATGTTATATCCGAACAAACCACTGATCACTCTTTACAAATATCCTGTCTTTGATTGACAAATAAGAACACCCTAACCCAGATAAACTACAGTTTATCACCAAAATAATTCCAAATGAAGTGACTTTTCATAGTGTACATGACACAGTGAACTTCATTAGACAACCATCAAAAGATCAGCAAGTATTGAATAGCTGTTACACCTCAGTACTTCGGAATCTTTAACAGTGCGAACCCACGACCGCTCCATGGATTGAGTCCATCATCATCAGGTCTCATGATTAGGACCTAACTTTCGAAAAGACTAAGTTAGAAACTAACAGATTGTATTGGTAACTTATACTAATAAAACAATTCAGTAAATTAGAGGAAAATAGTAAAACATGCCTTTTACAGTACAATAATTCTAGTTCACACCATCATAACTACTTAAATGTCTTCATTCTTCAGTATCTACATCCATTTTTAATGAGTCCTTAATGATCTATCCGTATAGAACCTGGTCGGAATATGTGAAACACTTTCAGCCATAGAACTTCACATCAACACAATGTAAGAAGCAAAATTCAGTACAATGAAAAGTAAAAAAATCAAGATGGATTTCAAATCGAGCAGAAAATTTTAACATGAACAATTCAATTCATAGTAAGAAAGAAATAAGGCTTATTAATCATATTTATTGATAAAATGGGTGAGGTCACTTAAATTCCCTAGCTTGATCAAGGTTAGACATTAAAACCGTTAGATACCGGCTCAGTGATCCAGAGGTTAGGTGTTCGAGCACAAGATCGAAGGCTCTAGGTTCGGATCCTGAATGTAACAGGAGTCATGGGTGTATACTGCTGATGCATAGTCCCATTCCAGACCAGAATGGCCGTTCAGTGCTTACAGATTTCTATTGGTTTTCTAACAACGATCGATTGATAATTTCAGTCAGTAAAAAACTCTAGTTGACAAAATAATTCATATTTGTCAAATATCGACAAAACTTTATTCAATTCAACTAATCAATGAAAAATACTGTTAAATATTCGAGATGCTTGAGTAACTTTTTTGGAAACATTACAAAATTCATATTAACAAGACCCGAGGGGAAAATAAAAAAGTGTTTTGCCAAAAAAACTTTTTATCTATCTTATTCAAAATTTGTCTCTCTGATAAAAATTTACAAAAAAACTTTACTTGAACTAATCAATATGCATGACAGTAATCGTTTGAATGGAGAAAGTTGAAAATAGTCTAGTCTAATCTAGTTTAGTCGAGTATTTAAAGCGGATTGGTCAATTTATAAAATTTTTCGGGGCCAAAATTAAAAATATTCGCGCGTTTGATCAATTGTTGATGATTCATTCATTGTTCAATGGATTGATTATTCAAACTCCACTTATTATTACTTCATAGATAAATGTATTTTGAAATTTGATGACTCATTGTTGTAATTGAGTTTTTTCAGATAATATTGATTGAAGCAGGTCAACAATTGAGGGTTTTGGGGAGAAACGAATGAAATAAGTCAACTCAATTCGAATAAACACTTGGACTATGGTTAATATCATCTGGATTTCAATCAACTTGTTTCATGTAAATGGTGTCTTTTGTTGATTTGAAGAGATCGAGTCAAACAATAGGAATCATAGATTTCATCTTCCCGCTGACTACAATCAGTTTACAATTTGATATTCAGATTTCAATGTGTGCCAAGATTCTATGTGATGTAGTGTGGTGTGAGCTACTTATAAGTAGTATATGACGTGAGTGTCAACGTAATGTCTGACAGCAGAAAATGGGGGAAGATCAAGAAAGGAAGAGTTAGAACACAATGATAAATTTTTATGAAACGCATGAATAGTGACAATGGATTGATGTTTTGCAACAGGAACAGTCCAGTTCGATATGATGAACTGATATTTTGCAAATTAACTAACGATTTACGATATGGTTTTCCTATTTTACTGAGTAACTCTGTAATTTCCGTTAAATACAATTCGGTTGCCCCACCTGTGTTCTCCTTCACTACAGTAGAACTAAGTAACTGATTGACTTGAGCAATAAAGATTCCCCAATAATTTGTACCTTTTTAAGCATCAAAAACAGAATCTTCACATTTGAAGGCTTCTGGTTAGAATTTAGGCCATAGATTTGTGATCCGACGTGGGTTTGCAATATACTAAGGCATTTAGACAAGGTCAAGTAACCAAATGTCTAGAGATCACAAGCAAGCCTACCCTAAAGAAATACTAAATTGCTCTAGTGAAGTAACGAAACAGCTCACTTCTACATAAAACTATTATGTTCGTCACTATGTACGCTTGAAGCTATTACGAGTTCACCTTAGTCGATAAACGCGAACGAGACAATGAACCAGCTTCCAGATAGGTTACCTTGAATCCCAAACTTTGAAACAGAAGACCTGATAAGCGTAGAAAGTATATTCTACAAACACCCAGCAATCACAATACAATCAAGCATACAACTCTCGTTTATTTATACATCATAGAAACGTCCTTGGGACAGTTATGAAAATAGCACACTAATATACACGGCAGCCGATCATAGCCATGGATTTTCCCAGTGGTAAATGAAATCTCAAGGTCAACTGATCAGCTCATGCTGGCAAACGTGAAATCCGAAATAAGGCATTTAACAAGCGCGTTTTGGGGATCTAACATCCCCAACAAAAACGAAAACTGATAATTTTGTTTAAAGTGTAAATGAGCACTTCAAAATTTGATCCATCTACCTCAGACACCTCGATGACATCAAGTAGTCATCATTCAACATCATTAATGCCGTCGAACTCTTGATATAAAGGAATTTCACCAGTAACGACCTCTAACAAATACTTCAGTCAGTTAATCAATCTCGAAACAAGATAATTGTTAGTACATGGTTGTAAGCTATTTTTTATCAGGGTTTTCAAAATGTATTTTCGTCATTCTGTATTTTTATGGAGATCGTTGGTTTACGCATTGAAATCATGATTCAATTAACGTTAGAGGATGATTAGAAATGTTGAAGCACTGGACGGCCGTTTCGTCCGGGTTTGAAACTTATCCGTGACAGTGCGTATCCACGACTCACAGGATTCAAACCCGGGGCCTTTCGTCTTGAGCGTCATGGTGGTTCAGTGCTTCTAGGTTTCTAATTGAGGCATAAATCAATAATCTCCACAATCCTTTCATGTGAAAATTATTACTAACTAACACTTAGACGGAAAATGAATACCATCCAAAGATGTTTTAAAAATATTGAATTTCGAATCAGAAAATTGTTGAAATATGATAATAAATTTAGTTAGGAGTTAAGTTAACAGAAGCGTAAAACAGTGACTATGATTACTTTGAACATAAAACTTTGCAACACATTAGGCTAATCATAAAATGACCAAAATAATTAGCCTGGAAATATTAAAATCATGAATCGATCATTGTTAGACCACCTATAAGAAACCTGGAAGCAATCAAAGGCCATTTCATCCTGGTATAGGACTCTTCAATAGTGCTCACTCACGACACTCGAACGCGAGAATCAAACTCATGAGCTTCGGTCTCGCGCGCGAACGCTTAACCTCTAGACCACTGATCAGGCATCTAACGGTGTTAATGCCTAGATTTGATCGATCTAAGTTTTCTTCACAACCTCACCTATTGTCTTCGGTAGTTACTGTCTACAGCCGACAGTGTCGAACTCCATAGGTCACCGCTTATACACATGTCTGAATGAGTTAGTCATATGTATCAATAAACTTCCTTTTTCACTCTTAATGCTGTTATCCAAGTAGCCAACTTGGGATCATCGTTTAGACAGATAATGTATTTTTGTCGATTCCTTATTGTAGCGTGTTACAACTAGTTCTAATAGCCATGAGTTTGTATGCAACTAACGAACGACTCTTGAATTTGTACTAGTCTTGTTATTTCTAAATTATTCACTGTTTAAATTACCGCTTGTTAATTAAAACAATCTTGTATATTTTGACATTTACAACGCCCTAAATTAAAAATTATTTTTAATTAAACTAATATTTGTTTAAAATTACCTAAGGTTGAACAAGTTAATTTGCTCGACCCTAACGAGAAACACTATCATTTTACTATAAAAACCGTTAAGAAACACTATTCAATGAAGTTCGCATTATCCACCCTCAAAAATAATACTCGATAATAATGAGTTTGTTAGTAAATCGATACAGCACCCACAGACCTACCAATCGATGTTGACCTATCAACAGTCGAAGTTGTCAGCACGGCTAACAGACAAATCAAGAGTGGCAAAGCAGCAGGATCAGACAACATGCCATTAGCTGCAAAGAAGTTGCACGATCTCTTCAGCAAGATTATTGAGGAAGAACACATGCTAACAGATGTTAAAGTAGGATAACTCATCAAGATACCAAGGTAAGATTTTAGCAAGTGTGGGAACTACACTATACTACATCATGAGAAGTCTCGAATAAAGTGTTGTTGTACAAAATGAAAGATTCAGTAGACGCCGAATTTTGAGATCAACAGCTTGGATTCCGTAAGTATGCATCATATACCAACCTAATCATGACATTACGGATCATTATGGAACAATCAGTTGAATGAAAGTCACCACTCTACATCAAATTCAATGACTAACAGAAAGCAATTGATAGTGTGGATTGTATAACACCATAGAGGCTTCTTCGACACCAAGACGTGCCTGATAAGATTGTCAGCATCATACGGAATTGTTTTGATGGGTTAAACTGCAAAACTGTGCATGGAGAACAGCTGACAGACTCATTTGAGGTGTAGACCGGTATAAGGTAGGGTTGCTTACTCTCACCCTCTCTTTCTCCTGATGAGGAACTGGATTAGTAAGACTTCAAAATCTGGAGGGAAGCAGGGAATACAATGGACAGTCAGGGCGAAGCTGTACGATCTAGACTTCTCAGATGATCTGGCTCTACTATCCCACACACAACGACAAATGTAAGAGAAGACGACCAGTATAGAAGCAACCTCTGTGGCAGTATGTATCAAAATACACAAGGGAAAAAAGCAAGATCCTACAATACAATACAGCATGCACCAACGAAATCACACTTGACGGAGAAGCTTCAGAACCTGAATAATCCTTTACATATCTGAGCAGCATCACTGATGAGCAAGATGGGTCTGTGCTGATTTGAAGACGTGGACTGGCAAAGAAAGCGCAGCCTTTCTGTGGTTAAAGAAAGTCTAGAACTCAAAGAACTCAAATTCTAAGTCAGACTTTTCAATACAAATGTCTAGACGGTTCTGCTGTATGGGACGCAAACTTAAAGAACCACGAAAGCCATCATCCACAAGCTACAAGTGTTTATTAACAGTTGTTATCGCAAAATACTTCTGATCCATTGACCAGGCACTATCAGTAACCACTTACTCTGGGAGAGAACAAACTAGATTTCAACAGAGGACGAACTCAGGAAGAAGCCTTGGAGTTAGTAGATAGGACACACAATGAGAAATGCATCAAGCTGATCACAAAACTAGTCATCACCTAGAATCCTGAAGGCCAAAGGAAAAGAGGAACACCAAAAAACACAGGAAAGGAAGGCTGAGGACAGAGTTTGGTTGAAGAATACTAGTTGGCGGCCTATGCTCCATTGGGGGGTGACAGGCGCAAGTAAGTACAGTAGTCAAAAATACTGGTTTTCCCAATTGAATAACTGAAACAGAAACGATAATTTAATGTACTACACAAATTTCTTCGTTCTATTGTAAATTACGCTGACAATGAACATTCACAACCTCATATACAGGATGGAAACATTGGTAACTGTTTAATACTATGAAAGAAATCATTATTAACTGTATAATCCGTGAAAAACATGTTGTAATCATCATCTCTGATCAAATTACAAATCTCTTAATCTAATCTCATTCGAATTTTAACCAATCAAATTGATTTATTGATTGATTTTTATTTTAGCAGTATTGATTTGAAATTTTACGCTCAATATTCATGTTTTATTCTAGCGACATGGGAAAAAGATTGGGGATTTCATAATAAACCATTTTTCTAATATTCATGATTGTGGGAAATGATTTATGCAGAATCAGTTTGTCCTTTTTAATTCTAGTAGTGTTTAGGGGACAGGAGAGAGAGATTGAAAATAAATTCTCACTATACAATTGTGTAGACTGGTGAGTTTTATTAAAATCATGAGTCGATCATTGATAGACTACGATTAGAAGCCTGGAAACGCATCCAAGACCTCCGCTCGCGGAAATCGAACTCAGGACCTTCGGTGGCGTACGTCCCCGACCGGAGCTGCTACCTTGACGTGGTGGTCGGGCTTGCCTATCGTGATGACTCAACCGAGCTATATTGGCTGGAACATTTGTTCCTGAAGGTTCTACCATGCCAGGCAGGTCGATTGCAGAACGATGAGACTAAAAACAGCTACTCAAGGTCTGAGGGCGAAGTCGTACTGCTGACTGTGATGGAGGGGTGTGAGAGCAGTAAGGTGTTTCCCTCGGACAACCAGCATCTGCAGCGATGGTGCCTTCTCACAAAGAAGGAAAGGTTAGAAAAGGTCGACCCTAAAAATGTCACACCTCACCCTACCTCACGGATTTCCGTCTTGGCGGTAAGCGTGACCACTAAGGGCTTTCAAGAGCGCAGCTAACACTCAAAAAACTTCTCATAAAAAGGCCGTGCGTGACCGGCCTCAAGCAGTTGTCTCTTGGGCTCTGCGGTCACGCACCCAGGTCTCCAAGACCAACACTAATCTTTCTTCCTTTTCAGGTCCCTCAAGAAACAACCTTCCACGGTGTGGGTAGCCGGGAAGTGATAACTGCCCTCATACCCGTGACAGCACACGAGACCAAATTGGTCAAAATCATATCCTTCCTACACCCCCTATTACCTCTCTTCTCTTCACGACTGACTCTTCTCATATTCTTTTATCACAGTGCACAGCCAATGCAAACGATGCGAGTTCGCGAAACGTCGTTCCTGGTGGCGTACGTGAATGCTTAACCACTAGACCATCGAACTGGCATGTTTAACCTTGATTAATGAAAGGTTTTGTTCAACCTCATGCAACGTCTTCAGTGTGTGTAACTGCCAATACCCGACAGGGTTAAACTCCACTAGTCAAGACTTCTGATTAGAACTCTGAGAATTTCTTCACGAAGCTAGTCACTTGTGATTACATTGATAGAATTGTGAAGATTATTGTAGTTAGATGCACGCACACTTCTGATGAGTCTGATACTAGGACTTGACGGTCGTTCAGTACTTTCAGGTATCTAATAGTGATCTAACAATGATCGACTGAAACTTTTGTTCAATTGAAGACTTATTATCAGTGATTCATCTCAGATAGAGTACCAATAAAATGGATTTTACTTTGAGACTTTTTATTACTGTTTTAACTTTCTCCAACTCTATTTATAGGTAGATTCGATCATAAATCACAAATTTGAAATTTGTCTATTCTATATGTTTCAAATAGTCTTCCGGTTGTATTTCAAGGTCAAGTTTGATTTATTGGTACAGTAAAACAACTTGAAAGTTACTTTCTTCCAATAAATCAACTGTTTCAATGATAGATGAGACCAAAAAAGTCAGAACAACTGAAAAGTCTAACTTCTAAGAATTACGAATGACGATGGGAATTAAGAGAGAATAAAGGTATTGTCACAAATGTGAAGCATTCTAAGGTTTCCACAACTACTAATGTCACTGATATATATTATGCGATATGATTAATAAGCCGTCAGTTTATATTGTTGACTGAACAGAGCAGAGTATTGAAGAATGGAAAAAATCAGGTAGAAAAGGAAGTTAGACAGTATTTTTGACATTCAATTTATAAATCACCGCTTTTTGTTTTACTTGATAAGATTTTTAAAAATGTAAGCGCGGGTAAAACTTCAAGTTTTTACTAAGTAGCTATCAAAATGAGGCAAACTTACGTTCTCTAGGAGTTCCATTACGTGAACAATTCGTTTTACGCAGTCCATTAACTTCATCACCAAGGTCACCAGTTAAAGCGATTGGATTACGCGCTGGTTCTAAAAATCGTTTCAAACAAACAAATAGAGCTCATTTAAATGAATTCAATGTTCAATCTATCAAAGTGCTTCAGTCTCCATCACATCTCTGTTTGAGGATTTTTTCACGATTATCATGTTGTTTTCAGTCTACAGTAGAAACTTGGAATACACATGATTTCTTTGTACATTTTGACACTTACTGGAGTCAACATTTTCATGTTCATACACTGAAAACATTAATGAATTTATTGTTAGACCACCACCATTAGAAACCTGAAAGCACTCAAAGATTGTTTCGTCCTGGTATGGACTTCATCAGTAATGCGCATCCACAACTCCTGCCACTCGTAGGATTCGAACCAAGAAACTTCAGTCTTACGACCAAACGCATAAACTGTGAACCACTGAGTCGGCATCCAATCGTGTTAATAACTAACTTTGATCAATCTAAGGATTTTCATAGACCCGACCCATCTGTCTTCGGTAGTTACTGGCTACACCTGACGGGGTTGAACTCCACTAGAGTCAACCGAGCTATACTGGCCTGAACATATGTTCCTGAAGGTTCTACCATGCGAGACAGGTCGATTGGAGAACGATGAGACTGAAAGCAGCTACCCAAGGTCTGAGGGCGAAGTCGTACTGCTGACTGCAGAGGGGTATGACAACCAGCATCTGTAGCGATGCTGCCTTCTCACATCTCTGTGCTGATGTGGTATGGAAACATGAACTGATGTACCTACGTACGAAGTTCTACGTTGCATCTGACTGACTGACTGATTACTGTAATTCTTTTGATAACTAAATAACTTATACAAATCGATCATACAAATATGCCGTACATAGTATACAATAATAAATAACCTAGTCAAGTATTCACAATACATATCTACATATCTATTTATAGATCTAGGCACATGTGTAAACAATTTGACATTTCAATTGATAATATTCCTGTTTAATTTATATTTTATCATTTTGCCAAACAAACTGAATGAATAAACCTATGATTAGCGTTAAAGAATGTAATCGGTAAGTGAATAGGGAAAAAAGAAGTAGTGATGAGAGAGTGAATCACTTGTTAAATATCGATTTTGTAAACTAATCACATAACGTTGGTTGTCAATAATTATTCCGATAGAGTAGTGAATCGATATTAGTCAGAGTTGCGTGAAGAAATCTCTAACCGACCAATTGAGAGTAGCGTAGGGATTTCATTAAATTCAATGAGAAATGGTTTGATAGTATATGGGCATGCTATGTGGATTGCCTCGATTTAGACATAATGATACAAGTTTATAGAGAATAGATAGACAAAAAGTGCATTATGGTTTGGACTCGTGGTCATAAAGTATCTATTCTGTGTAAAATGATGTCTTATTCATCCACTGGTTATCAAACTGTTAACATTTCAAGATAAGTAAATATAATAGAGTAACCTTTCACAATAAATAATCTGAAAGAGACTAAATTTAATTACCAAAACTTTCTACATATTAGAACATAACTTTGAAAGGATTCGTCAAAATTTTGTGTGAAACAGTAACTAGAAATCAGATTCTAGCAAAAGAAGAAGTCAGGAAGAAGCTCTGAAGACGGTGAGGAGGACACAGATTGAGGTAAAAAAACCCTCACTTGAAATCCTCAAGGTCTGAGGAGAAGAGAAACATATTACGCCAAGAATCGTAGACAGACATAAGTAGGATGAGCAAGATTTAGGTGGAACTAGAATAGAAGGTGGATGACAGAGTAGGTTGGAGTATGCTGGTTGGCGGCCTATACTCCATTGGGGGGAACAGGTGTAAGTAAGTAAGTAAGTAAGTGCATAAGTAAGTAAGTAAGTAAGTAAGTGCATAACTAAGTAAGTAAGTAAGGAAGTGAGTAAGTAAGTAAGTAAGTAAGTGAGAAAGTAAGTAAGTAAGTAAGTAAGTAAGTAAGTAAGTAAGTAAGTAAGTAAGTAAGTGATTAAGTGATTAAGTAAGTAAGTAGTTAAGTAAGTGAATAGGTAACTGATTAAGTAAGTAAGTAAGTAAGTAAGTAAGTGGGTAAGCAAGTAGTTAGGTAAGTGAGTAAGCAAGTTAGTGAGTAAGTAAGTAGGTGAGTAAGTAGGTAAGTGAGTAAGTAAGTATTTAACTGATGTTGCTTTTCTTATTATCAAATATGAGTTGTTGATCGTAGTGGAAGAGATTACATATAAACAAAACATCTTGAATTGTTTGACTCTAAACAAGTTATTAGTGCTATTTGAAATTAATGCTTTAATGACAACATGCTTATCTACTGAAATATGGAAGCAATTTTAGGTATCGTTGTATATAAGAACTGTTAAAATTGTCATATATCAAGACAAAGTAACAGTCTAATGATTATTGGCTTTTTTCAATTAATTTTAGTCTGTAACACGAAACTTTTCAAGAAACCTGGATGCACTCAACAACCGTTTTGTCCTAGTATAGGACTCATCAGTGGCAGTATGCATTCACGATCCCGTACATGAGAATCGAACCATGGGCCTCTTGTTGCATGCTCGAACGTTTAACGTGTATATCACACAGTTAGCATCCAAAGGTGTTATTAAAAGGTATTGCACAACCTCAGTCGTTGTCTTCAGCAGGTAAGTGCCCACACCTGACAAGGTTGAGCTTCATTGTTGACAGCTTCCCATTAGTAATCAGAGAATTTCCTCACGAAACTAGTGACTACGGAGCACATTTTTATGATGTCATGCGATTTCTTGGATCGATCAAAGTTAGACATTAACACAGTTGGATGCCAGCCGGGTCAGTGGTCTAGAGGTTAAGCGTTCCCATGCAAGACTGAACATCTTGGGTTCGATTAATGTGAGTGGGGGTCGTGCAGGATAGGGGCGGCCTGACCAAAACATGGCAGAAATCCATGAAGTCACTAACAAGTGGACTTAGTCATGTTGGTAGATGTAGGCTACCTGGTTGGGGTCCGCGAGACGAAAGTTACCGATGGTTAGAGACCTTGAATGACATGGCTGAAATCGTTTGCAATAGTGCAGGTGCCTTCATTCTTTGTGTTCTCTCAAATTCTAATCTCAAGAATCCCTCATCACCTCTATCTTTCTCTTTCTAGATTTATCACACTGAATCATACTTCTTGAATAATATCTTCTAATCCTAACCTCTTCGACTACTGCTAATACCTTTACTACCTCTACTACTGTTCGATTTGAATTGACAATTACATCTCTGTGCTAATGTACCACGGCAACATGAACTGATGTATGTATGTAGCAAGTTCTACGTTGCTGTTGTTTTATTGATTGGGGTTCGTGCATGCGCACTATCACTGATGAGCTCTATACAAGGATTTGACAACCGTCCAGTGCTTCCAGGTTTCTATTATTGTTCTAACAATAACTGACTCATCATTTCAATGAAATCATTAAATTTTCTTGTCAAATATGAATAATTTCTAAACTTACGTTTATTCTTTCTCGTTGTATGTCCATTATTCTTACAGATTGTGGTATTATCAGCATCCCATGCAATCAGCGTAGTATTGAAAGCTGAATATTTAGAGAATTAGAATTTGAAAAAAAAGGGAAAACAATTGATGAAGTTATTCGATCAGTAAATGAAATACTCTTTAAAACTTACTGTAATTATATGAAACCATAAGTAGCTGATTATAATAATAAGATTGTCAAGGAAGTCCTGCTTACCGGCTTCTTATGGCTTAGGTGACAATTGGATGGCAGTTGAATATAGAGATTCCTTCTAGGGGAGTTGTGAAACCCTTGTAGTGTGTGTGTGTGTACTTTTATGTCGAACCCACAGGGTGTGTCTCAGACTTAGGGCAACTTCATCAATCCATTATTCCCAAGTTATTACTTACTCGTCCTTCAACCTTGCCAACCATTTGCTCATGAATAGGGTTGCTTTTATTCGGAAGTATGTATGTGTATTCTTACTTGGCTTATGTCTAACCGATTTTTGCCATCAGTTACTATTGTCTCATGAACTCCAATCAGTTAGTCTACATCTGTCAACATGGCTCGATTTCGTTACCAACGTCTAAATGGATTTGTCCCATGATTCGGTTCAACCACCTCTAACTTTCATCCAGCCTATCCCTACACCACATGGCATCACAAGGCGAGCCAGTAGGTGGTTAAACATACGCAACAAATATCCCAGCCACGTCGACTGTTGAAGTTTCAATACTTCGTCAGTTGATCTGCCATCCTTACCTAGTACTCGTTTCCTAGCAACAGCATTGCTTACGCGATAGTCCCAAGATAAACAAGCAATGCTTCGGAGTCATCTGTGATCAAAAACTGGTAGCTTACTAATATGTTCTACTCTTATGGTTTCGTTTCAACCCCTTGTAGTAATAAGGAACGAAGTGCTGAGTACCAAACTCATCTTTTGGTTAGTAGACAGATATCTCGCCTACACCATAAATGATGCAAGCTACCAAAAGCCCGTCAAGCCTTCTGTATCCGTGTCGAGATTTCGTTAGACACCAGGCCTTCAGCACTTATGAGACTACCGAGATAACCGAAGAGGTCAACAAACTCATCTATTTCATTCCCTATCATTAATTCACGCGCCGATGCAAGCTAATCCTTAAGAAACATTTCGCATTTTGTGGACGATAATCACTTCCTGAATATTCTTGAACTGATGCTTACGGTGGACAGAATGCTCTGCATTCTGTCAACATCTTCATCAAACTAGAAATGTATCAGAGAAATGGATTTAGAAATAAACAAGTGAGCAAGTAGTGTTTCTAAAAGAATTTCAGTTGTGCTGTTGAAGTTAGATTTTCCTTGTGAATTTGATCAAGTTAGACATTAACACCGTTAGATACCGGCTCAGTGGTCTAACGGTTAGGGCGTTCGCGCACAATACCGGAGGTCCTGGGTTCGAATCCTGCGAGGTGCAGGAGTCGTGGATGCGCACTGCCACTGAGGAGTCCCATATCAGGACGAAACAGCCGTCGAGTGCTTCCAGGTTTCTAGTGGTGGTCTATCATTGATCGGTACACTCTAGAGAGTGTAAGCAGTTACCTATAGAAGACAATAGGTAAGGTAGTGCAATATCGTGGATTGTTCGAAGTTAGACATTGATACCGTTGAATGTTAGGTCATTGGTCTAGAGGTCAAGTGTGCGCGCGCACTTACGAGACTAATTCCGATTCCTGCCTGCGGGGGCTATGGATCTGTATTGCTGATGTGTGTCAAGCTAGGAGGAGATGTCCTTTCACTGCATCGAGTTCTCTAATTATGCTCTAACAGTGATCTATTTATAACTTCAATACAATTTAACAATATCCTTAAATCTTCAGTGAAAATCATATCTGATAAGTCGACCTTGAGATCACATTTCTCACCAGTGATTGGTTGACGCATTATTTTAGTATGCTATTGTCGTGACTTTACCAAGGACGTTTCTATGATGTATAAATAAACGTGATTTGTGTGCTGGCTGGGTGTTTTTAGAATACACTTTCTACACTATACCAAGACGTTTCCGTCAGTTAGTTCTGGGCAGCAAATCAAAGTAGCCTACCGTGTTACTGGTTCATTGTCTCATTCTCGTTTATCGACTAAAAAGAACTCGTCATAGTTTCAGGCATATCAAGTGACGACCATAACACAAATGATCTACTTTCTTCTATTCTATGCATAGGAAAAGAACTCAAGTGAAGAAAGCCAGTGTAGTAGTAGACATTAACACCGTTAGATACCTGGGTTCGAATCCTGTGGGGTGCAAGAGTCGTGGATGCGCTCTGCTGAGGAGTCCCATACCAGGACGAAACGGCCGTCCAGTGCTTCCAGGTTTCTAATGGTGGTCTAACATTTGTCGATTCATGGTTTCAAAAATGGGTAACTTAGTAATCTTCACAACCCCGTAATGCATATATATATATACGTATACTTCCTCTTATACACTTGCCTACTCATTTAAGTAGTCAATTCTAGGGGTCAATATTTTTTTTTATGTTCAAATCTCAGCAGACATTGTATATCTTAACAAAATCAATAACTATACCTCTATACCTATTAAATGTCATTTATAAATCCAGGTATAAATAATGTTTTTTCAATCACTGATATTTCCGTTCAATATATCAAAGAACAACAGATGTGTTTCTATTTATTGAACGAACCTCATTGTGAACAAACGCAGTTGTAGTTAGTTGTTGTACATAACAAACATTGTACATAGTTTGAAAAAGGAAAAACTTGAATTTATCGATTACTCAAACTAGATTCATTTGTCTTAGGTTTTCTTTTAAAAAAAAATAGAGTCAAGATTCATTTTGAGACTAGACAGTGTTTTTTCAAACCTCTTGAACATATTTTTAACTAACAAACGAATTGTTTTAAATTTCTATTTATTATCAGACAAGAAACTAAATAAACATTGAACTTCAATGTTTAACTGAATACAAAAAAACAATATTTCAAAAGAGATTATTATTTTTCTGCACATTATAAAGTAGAATTGCTGATTTAAAAACAGCGCACTTTTTTCCCGCCAAAAAATTGTTTATATTAGTGTGTTTACAAAATGTCAACTAAATTGAAGTCTATTGTTATTAATAAAAAATATAATTAATGATATTTACTGTAATTGTCATGACTGAAAAAAAATCTAATGATTGTTTTAATCAATTGTCTGTATTTTTATATTACTACAGATAGTTGAAATTAATTGTTTTAATGAACCAGTTCATGGGTGTTCAATGTTCAAAATTCTACGATTAATTGTAACGTGAAATTCAAACGAAAATCGAAACACATCTATCCTAGAAGTTGAGTATTATTTTGCTACGAATGATCATGTAAGAGGATTCCATTCAAATGTGTTAATCTGATCTATACTTCATGATTAAGAGGTGTCTACAAATTTTTTTGAGATGGTGGATGATTGTGGTGGTGTTTCGTTCTCTGAGCTGGTTGTTTTAGTTGTGGAGCTTTCATTGTTCTTCTTCTGAACAACATCATCAGCACAAACTTCAGATAGAAGAGGTGAAACATTCGAATTTCTCCACGTTTGACCTGTAGCTTGTCGACATTGACCCAATTTATCAACCAATCAGGAAAATCATAGGTGACACAGGATCAAGAAACAGATCAAAAGGGAGATGAAATCAAAACAAAGTTGCAAACAACGACAGGTCAAAGGTCAACAGCAACCAATCAAGATCGAGGTTAGCAGAACAAGCTACAGGTCAAACGTGGAGAAATTCGAATGCTTCACCTCTTCTATCTGAAGTTTGTGCTGATGATGTTGTTCAGAAGAACAATGAAAGTTCCACAACCAAAACAACCAATTCAGACAACGAAACACCACCACAACATTTTTTTTCCCGATGAAAATTACTGTCAGCCAAGAACTGTCGAATAAACTCTTATTGAACTGTATGTTTGATATTATGACGTTGATCCGTCAAAAACTGCAAACCGGACAACTTTTAGAAGCCTGAAAACACTGAATGACCTATTCGTTCAGGTATGGGGCTCATCAATAATGCACATCCATGTGCCCTACACATGAGATTTGCACCCGAGATCTTCGACCTAGCGCAGGAACACTTAACCTGTAAACCACTGAGCTGGCATTCAATGGTGTCGCTATCTCCACAAATCTATTGTAATAATATCTATTATGTACTTTCTAGGTACTCAGTTGGACCGTTGCGTACAAGGGTGATGAATGTGCTCTGCCACAGAGGAGTTCTATACTAGAATTAAAAGATCATTCAATGCTTCCAGATATGTAGTGATGGTCTATCTTAGATCATATCCCTCAATCTCTTCGGTAAAACGACTTCATTTGGACTGATTCGTGAAAAATTTTAACCACTGAAGATTTTTCTTCTGAAAGACAAGCAGAAATCTTTCCGATCTAATACACTCCAGTAGGAAGGATTTGATTTCGACCAATTTGTTCTCTCATGCTGTTACGGGTATGAGGGCGGTTGTCACTTGCCGGCTGCCCACACCGTGGAAGGGTGTTTCTTGAGGGACCTGAAAAGGAAGATAGATTAGTGTTGGCCTTAAGGGCCTGGGGGCGTGACCGCAGAGCCGAAGGGACAACTGCTTGAGGCCGGTCACGCACGGCCATTTTATGAAGGGTTTTTTGAGGATTAGCTCCGCTCTTAAAGGCCCCTAGTGGGCACCCTTACCGCCCGAGACGAAAATCCATGAGGTAGGGTGAGGTGTGACATTTTTAGGGTCGACATTTTCTAACTTCTTCCTTCCTTGTGAGAAGGCAGCATCGCTGAAGATGCTGGTTGTCCGAGGGAAACACCTTACTGCCGTCACACTTCTCTGCAGTCAGCAGTAGGACTTCGCCCTCAGACCTTGAGTAGCTGCTTTTAGTCTGATCGTTCTCCAATCGACCTGCCAGGTATGGTAGAACCTTCAGGAACAAATGTTCCAGCCAATATAGCTCGGTTGAGTCATCACGATAGGCAAGCCGGACCACCACATCAAAGGAGTAGCAGCTACGGTGGGGATCTAATGCACTACTTACGAATACACACACATTCTTAAGCTTCAACAATCATCTTTCATGTGTTCAAACTTATGGAACACACTTTAATTTAAGAATATCAATGTATTCGCTAGAATAATTTTTACATTGGCTATTTTTCAATAATCTTTCACTGAACAAATCAAGCTCACAAAAACGCTACAAATGTTACTTACCTGGTCTACCAGTGGAAGCATTTCTTGTACGTCCAAGTTCAATATGTTCTTTTGGTAATGTTCCAAGACCGGTAATTGGATCGCGTTGAACTGCTGTAATAAAAAATAGTAAAATATATATATATGCATTTACGTATTTTCGCCAGGTTTTAAACTTTTCCATTGTTTATAAGATAGGACTGTGGGAGAGAACAAACCAGATTCCAACTGACGAAAGAAAGCAGGAAAAGGAACTGAAGGTGAATAGGACATACAATAAGGAAATCATGAAACTGAGTTACAAGGCAAACTTTGGCTGACAATCTTCTAGGCTGGAAGGAAAGAGAAAGACTAAAGAACGCAGTACTTCGAGTATTGAAGACAGACTTGAGAAGAATAGACATCGATTGCGTGGAGCTGGTAAGGAAGGCCAAGAACAGAGAAAGATGGCGAATGCTTGCCGGCAGCCGATGCTCCATTATAGGTAACTGGCGTAAGTAAGTAAGTAAGTAAGTAAGTAAGTAAGTAAGTAAGTAAGTAAGTAAGTAAGTAAGTAAGTAAGTAAGTAAGTAAGTAAGTAAGTAAGTAAGTAAGTAAGTAAGTAAGTAAGTAAGTAAGTAAGTAAGTAAGTAAGTAAGTAAGTAAGTAAGTAAGTAAGTAAGTAAGTAAGTAAGTAAGTAAGTAAGTAAGTAAGTAAGTAAGTAAGTAAGTAAGTAAGTAAGTAAGTAAGTAAGTGCATAAGTAAGTAAGTAAGTAAGTGCATAAGTAAGTAAGTAAGTAAGTGCATAAGTAAGTAAGTAGTAAGCAGTTAAATAAGTAGGTAAGTAGGTAAGTAAGTGAGTAGGCTGCATAAGTAAGTAAGTAAATAAGTAAGTAACTTCTGGACATTATATGTTAACAGAAACATTTTCATTATTGTCATAGTTTCTATCCTCTAAATAAATCAGAAGTGAGTAGACTGGAATTCTAAAATTCTATAATTGACCAATTTTAATAAAACACTGGTAAAAAGCTTTAATCATTCATAAAATCCCGATCGATATACAGACTATTATGAGACATTGAGCAAAATACGTTCTTTTTTTTCAAGTAATTTCAATTTAAACTCTTGTTCCAAGAAAAAATTTGTTACAATATGCCATAAATAGTGATGAGAATTTCCTAACATGGTATAAACATAACGATTCTCATTAGGATTTTGAATAAACTAGTAAAATATCCACTAGCGAACATAGTTGAACACTGTGTATCATTAGCCAATTATTTTGAGACAGTTGGAGATCACATATGATAAAAAACCCGTGAGAGAGAGAGAGAACCGAATGGGTTGACTGTAGAGATATCACTTCTGTATGAAATCAGGAAGTGATCAGTGTTAGACCACTGTTGGAAACTTGGAAGTACTGAATAGTCGTTTCATCCGAATGTGGTACTCAGAATCAGTGTTTATCTGCTATTGCCTACCACGGAAACTTTCTGTACCTGTTAACCCGAGAGCTAGTATTCAACGGTGTGAATGTTTAACCTGAATCAATCCACAATGGTGAGTTTCGCGCACAAGACTGAAAGTACTGGGTTCGACTGTCGCTTGCGCCGTTGTGGATGTTCTATGCTGATGAGTCCCAGATTAAAATGGAATGATCGGCCAATGTTTCCGGTTAATAATGACAGTTTAACATTTATCATTTCGTGATTTCAATGAAATCAAACAGTCTTTACAACCCTAAACTGACATAATATATACCAAAGATTTGTTTTTCAGGAAAAATTATTATCCTCAGAAATAATCAAAACTGTATTACACGAAAAACAAAACAGTCAAGTCACATATTGACAGAACAAATATCTAAGGTTAAATGTTAAAAATTTCTAACTGTTTTTCCAATATTCAAGTTAATATTATTAAAACAAGTGTTTCTTTTATTCAAAATTCTACAATGACAATAAGAGTTTCACTATTGAACTATTCGCATGTCAAGCAGATTGTAAGATGTTATGATCAACAATAAATGTTTTGATTTGTTCGCTTACTTCTTTTACTAAATTTATTGATGAAAAGGTTAACTTTTTAAAAATAATACATGAATATTGAACAGTTGAATGACACTACTGAATCTGATGTGATTGTATTTTAAATTGATATGAATAGTGTTCAATGATCATTACTATAAACTGGGTTATTTGTTTATGATTTGTTAGTGAATGTAAAAAGTCCAACTTTGAAAACCATAATGTTACAAACAGATCTGTTCCACTGGTTGACTGGTGTCAAACAAAACTCCCTACTCTTACGCTTACTCTTTGTCCTGGTGGTCGACTAGATTATGAAGATCTCAGCATCTTAAGAGTAGCAAGGGATTCAGTGGACTGGTCGGATCCAGCTGGATGATCTAGCTCTTCTATCCCATACATATCAACAAAGACAAGCTAAGACGACCAGTGTAGCGTCAGTCTCTACAGAAGTCGGGCCTAGATCCTCTGATACAACCTAGTATGCACTTGATAGAGAAGCTCTAGATGATGTAAAAACTCAAAACAACTGTCAACCAACACCAAAGTCCCAATTTTCAATGCGAACGTCAAGGCAGTTCTACTGTCTGGGGCGAAAACGTAGAGAATCACAAAAGTCATCATCTCCAAAATACAGGTGTTTATTAACGTTTGTCTACGCAAGATACTGCGGATCCGTTGGAAGGACATCATCAGCAACATTCTAATGTGAGAGAGAACAAACCAGATTCCAGCAGAGGAAGATTTTAGAAAGAAGTGATAGAGGTGGATAGGACGCACATTTTATAAAGTGTCAAAAGACAAGCCCTTACTTTTAACCCTCGAAGCTAAAGGAAAAGAGGAAGACCAGTGTATACCATGCGCTGAGTATTGGAAGCACACAGAGATTGGGTAGACCTGGAAAAGGAGCCTGGAGAAAGGTTGAAGAATGTTGGTCGGCGGCCTATGTTCATCTACAGTCATGTCAGTGATTACAGCGAACTCTTGAACATCAGAATCACTAAGACATCGTCAATGAGTTTGAATTATATTTTCTGGCCATGTTTTTTCAACGATGTGGTCTCTAACGCGATGCATCCTACCTTCCTCCTTTATCCGAACCCTGGACCGGTAGTAGCCCCAGAGGGGCTCTAGGCCGAATAGCGTCAACTGGTACAGATCTCATAATTTAACGATTGTAAACTCTTAATGAGGCGATCATACAATCCAATGCATGCCTAACAAGAACTTATAACTTAAACTTCAGAAACATCCTGATTTTGATCATGTGTAAGCTAGCTTTCAAAATAATCGAACGTTGTGAACTGATTGACGTTAGAAATAAGAATCCGTGGATGTCAGTTTGGTGGTTTAAAAGTAAGACGTTCACATTGTTAGTCCGATCATCGTGAGTCCGATAATCGGATGAAGGCATGAATACTACTAACGAGTCCCATATTAGCGCGAAACATTCGTCCATGGTTTACAAGTTCGTGATTTACCTCTACAAATCGGCATCGTTTGTGATTCCTGTTCGTTACTAATTCATGTCAGGCAATTATTTACTCAATTTATTTTGGGATAAATCTCAGTGAAATAATAAGTTCTATAAAAATTCGGAACATTTCTCTTTACAGTGTGATTTTTTCCCGAACATCAAATGAATTATTTCACATCCTATTGCGTAATCCCATTCGGAAATTAATCTGTTCATTGATTTTTGGTTGAAGTTTAGTTCATTTAAACCTGCTAGGCAGTTTTCATTGTAGCAATTACGTAATCTATAGAATTGAATTTTGTAATTTTCGTGGAACTTTTCTCCTTAAAATCATTTTCAATTCCCTATTTCATATGCTAATTAAGTCTGTGAATCAATATGTATGTATGTTTTATTAAGGCGAAATCCTTGTTTCGGATCGATTTAACTGAAGATTTAAAATCAACGATTTATATACTTTGACTAGATTTTACTTCTTGCGGAGTATAGGCTAGAAACGAGCAATATATCAAATCTATTCTGTCCTGGAACTCCGACTGAGACCCCACTGGGACTACTGCCCGTCCTAAGCCTGGATAGAGGAGAAGGGTTTGGCGTGGAGTCATCTACCCCTATGCCATTGTAAAGTGACTTGCTAAAAAATAATTCACGTAAGTTAAACTCTGCCCTGAGAGTGAGAAGATCTTTATTTAGAAGAGTTACGGCGTCTCATGATAAAAGCCAAGTATCTTTGGAAGTCACAAAGCCGAAGCACATTCTGATAACCAGATCAACTATTAGTTTAGGTACATGGAATGGACTCAGGTTTTCACTTCCAGACTTTCCTGAATGTTATTCAATTTCAGATTGGCAGTCATCGATGGTTCATGCTCCATGAGAAGTAAGTCACAAATAAAAATGATCTTTACGGTCACAACACACACAACTAAGTGTTATTTCCTATCGGTTATACAGCCAAAGTTATAAATCAGTAAAGATTCATGTCAGACAGGTGAAAAGTTCATTTCCCTTTAAACAAAAAATAAAACTACATTTATCATCACTCTATGAAAAAAAATTTTCTGTAATATATTTTTTTTCATTTTGGTTGACCGATTAAAAAACTACTGTTTCACATAATTTAAATTGACGCCATTTAAAACAAAAAAATGGCAGAAATTTCAAAAAATAACGGCACACCCACACGTACATTATTAATCATTGACACAATTAATCATGTGTACATCTCCTTGTCTCGCATTTATTACAAAATGACACTTAGTTAACGAACCTTATGAAACATTTTATGACTTAAACAAATTAACTACTGATTCACTGTACAAAATGTAGCTACACTTTAAATTGATAACAGTTTTTTTCAAATAAAAATAAAAAAGTTATTTCACTATAATGATACGAATTGAAAAAGTTCAAGGCATTTGGACACTGGTTTTATTTCAGCAGGTAATTTTGGCAAAAAAACGATTTTGTGGTGGTGGTGGTGGTGGTGTTTGGTTCTCTGAGCTGGATGTTTTGGTTGTGGAGCTTTCATTGTTCTTCTGCTGAACAACATCGTCAGCCACACAAACTTCATTTGGCAGAAGTGAAGTATTCGAATTTCTCCATGTTTGACCTGAAGCTTGTTCTGATAACCTCGATCTTGATTGGTTGCTGTTGACCGAAACCAACACATTCAGATCACGTGATCGTTACTAGTTTATGAAGTATTGAAGAGCTGTTTAATTACATTACGAAACTCAACAATTTATAACCAACCACTTGTATTGACTGAACGTAATGCACATCTGGGATTCCATAGCTAGCTACCGTTTATCTTTTCTTATGATATTTTTCAGGTAATTCGCACAACGTATACTTACTTATACAGTCCTAACTATCGATTGGAACATTCAAAGAACCACTAAAAATAATTTTAACTCCACTTCATTTCACCAGCCGGCGACCAGCTGGACTCAGTGGCCGAATGAGAACACTTTGGTGTTTGAAATCGATGGCACTAGGTTCGAGCCTCTGAACGAGTGTGAACATCGGCACCTGAACTAGTGATAGGGAATGAAGCAGGTGAGTGTGTATACCGCTTCACTTGTCTCGCGGATCTCATCAGTGTTTAGGTCTTGGTGTCTGACGAAATCTCAGCACGGATACAGAATCCTCCAATGGCTTTTGCCAACTTGCGCCACTCATGAGGTAGGGGAGATATCTGTCTGCTAACCGAAAGATGAGTGTACTACACAGTAGTCCGCTCTGTCCTACTATATAGATGAGACACATGGCCAGTATGAGTAGAGGATACTCGTTTGTTACTGGTTTTCGATCATCGATGTCTCCGAAGCATTGCTCGTGTATTGTGGGACAACCGATTAATCAATGCTGTTGTTAGGAAACGGGTGCTAGTTAAGGATGGCAGATCAATAGATGAAGTATTGAAACTTCATCAGTTCAGGTGATTGGGATATGTGCTACTTATGCCCAACCGCAGACTACCTCGTCTAGCTATGTTTCGTCATGTTGGAATAGGTTGGCAGACAACTGCAGGCGGCCAAACCAAACCATGGCACAAATTCATGAAGTTACTGACAACTGGATTGAGTGATGTTAGTAAGTGTAAACTACCTGGTTGAGGTCCACGAGATGATAGTAATCGATGGTTAGGGACCTTGACTGACATGGCTCAAAATCGTTTGCAATGGAGCAGGTGCATCCATTCTTGTGTTCTCTCAAACTCTAATCTTCTGAATTTCTCATGACCTTCTACTTATCTTTTTCAATTTATTCCACTGGTTCATACTTCTCGAGTAACATCTTTGAACCTCAACTACCATGCGATTCGAATCGACAACTGCATCTCTGTGTTAATTTGGTGTGGCAACTTGGACTGATGTACGTACGCACAAAGTTCTACGTTGTAACTGACTGATTGACTGTAAGTACATCCATCTGACGAGTCCTAAATACGACGAAACATGCCTCCTCAATTTCATTACTAATCATTCACCATTTCTAATTGTAGTTTGCAATAATAATTTCACTAGTGACCGACACAAACTAAATACATTCTCTAAATAACTACTAACATTTTACTTATAATTCAAGATCTCGTATCAAACAACAGCACACTTGAACCTCATCATAACATTAGTCATTTAAAAAAAAGATTGAGGTAATAAAGTAGAGTTTTTTAATTGACGCCAAACGATCAATCAGTGTGGTGCTGTGGTGCGAGCTACTTATAAGTAGTATATGACGTGAGTGTCAACGTAATGTCTGGCAGCAGAAGATGGAGTAAGATTAAGAAAGGAAGAGTTAGAACACAATGGAATTTGTATGAAATGCATGAATAGTAGTGACAATGGATTGATGTTTTGCAACAGGAACAGTCCAGTTCGATATGATGAACTGATATTTTGCAAATTAACTAACGATTTACGATATGGTTTTCCTATTTTACTGAGTAAGTCTGTAATTTTCATTAAATACAAACAATTCGGTTGCCCCACTTGTGTTCTCTTTCACTACATCAGTTCTTTATGGACAAATCTGAAACTGATCAATTTTCCTATCGATTTAAACACACATTTTCTTTCCAATTTTTTTCTAATTGACTATTATTCATTAAAGGTCATCCGTAATCATTAGTCAAACAAAAATTTTGACAGAATGAACTATTCGAGAAGTTTTGTCTTATTAGGAGGTTTTCAAACACAAAAAAATGATAAATACATTGACCTAGATAAGAATTTATCAAATATTTATCAAAAAAAAGTATTTTAGAGTGTTCAAATCTCAATGGTGTACAAGATTTACTTTAACAATAAATTCTCCACAACTACACGTGTAGTGAACGAGAACACAGGTGGGGCAACCGAATTGTTCGTATTTAATGAAAATTACAGAGTTACTCAGTAAAAATCGGAAAACCATAACGTAAATCGTTAGTTAATTTGCAAAATATCAGTTCATCATATCGAACTGGACTGTTCCTGTTGCAAAACATCATCAATCCATTGTCACTATTCATGCGTTTCATACAAATTCCATTGTGTTCTAACTCTTCCTTTCTTAATCTTACTCCATCTTCTGCTGCCAGACATTACGTTTACATTGACGTCATATACTACTTATAAGTAGCTCGCACCACACACGTAGGAACATTGGTGTTCAATGAATCGTTTCACTCCAGAACTTATTGGAAATATTTTGAAATATTTTGTGTTCAACTGACTAATTTTATCAGAGATGATTATTCGTGAACAGCGCCACAACGTTCAATAGTTCTTGGATTTCAACAGTTGTCTAACTGAAGTCTCACAAGTATTGCTAGTTAGTATTCTTCAGTGAAATGTACCGTTTAAGAGCATCAGTTGGCTAAGATTTTAGGTAGATCTTTAACGATGAATGTCAGACAGTATGCTTAGAGTTTTCAATCGACTTATTTCGACCACTAAATATCTCAGCATGTTGCACGAGATGATCAGTCATTGAAATCCTAGTAGTCACAATGAAATTTAGTCGGTACAATTCGATCAGAACTGGAAGAAACCTACTCAAAGATTAATAAGTTTGAAGAGTCTACATATGATACAAATTGACTAATCGTTTGATTTGTAGGTAATTATGTTTAGACAATCATTTGACCCAAAATCACAACCGGTTAAATCAAATTGGATAAACGTAAACACTATATATCTATTTTCCCTCTTTAGGGTTTTTACACTGAAATCAATCAAACATTGTTAGGTCATTAACAGAAACATGAAAGCACTCAAAGGCCGTTTCGTCCTGGTATATGACTCATAATAAGTGCGCATCCACGGCTCGTGCTACTCGCAGGATTCGAACTCATGACCTTCGGTCTTGCGTGTAAACGCCTAGCTTCTGGACAACCCGAAAGGGTTGAAGACGTGATCAGTGGAGTGCGATCCTGTCCGGTGTAGGCAGTGATCACCAAAGAAAAATGGTTTACGTCATGCAAAGTCCATAGATTATTAAGAGTTGGAAATTAACTCCGTTGGATGCCTGCCTAGTGGTCCAGAAGCAACGCATTCATATGCATGACCGAAGGTCCTTGGTTGGAATCCCCCGAGGTGTCTTGGATGCGCACTACTAATGATGAGTCACATACCGGGACGAAACGGCTATCTTCCAGGTTTCTGATGGTGGTCTAACATTGATTGATTGGTGATTTTAATATGTTTACACATATCTGTCTAATACATGCGACCAAATATAATGATCTACACACCAGATGAACGTAAACCGGATTGAAAATAAAATGAAATTTTAAAACATGAATAATTAGTATGTTTGTATTTGTCATTTAAAAACCAAATTAGTAATCACTTACTGCGATGTTTTAAACCAGTTTCAAAATCCACATGAGGTAAATGCTTTTTCAATAATTCAATATCATTGCCATTCATTCCTGTATCATCACAGCTGCAACCATTATTGACATTGGCTTTTTGATTGGTTGGTTGGTTAGTTGGTTTGTTTAAATGATATTTGTGGGAAAAACAGAAAATCGGACATTGAATTATTGTTGTGACTAGTAAATAATTTAAATTTCATTTATCCAGTGGTAATCATAACTTAAAATATTGTAATATTTAATATCTAGTTTAAAGAAAATAGATTATTTTTTCCGGTTAGCGTTTTTTTGGAAAGTTAGTTTTTGACGTAATGGGGTCGTCAACCCAGTGTTCAACCCTCCTCCTTTACCCGGGCTTGCGACCGGCAGTAGCCCCGAAGGTTCTACTGGTGGAGTTTGGTGCCCTCCAGGTAGGAATTCTTATGATGGGTTCAACTGCAAAATCGTACACGATGGACAGCTAATAGACTCTTTCGAGGTGAAGACCGGTGTCAGGCAAGGTTGCTTACTCTCACCCTTTCTCTTTCTCCTGGTAATCGACTGGATTATGAAGACGTCGACATCTGGAGGGAAGCATGGTATCAACTGGACAGATAGGACGCAGCTGGACCATCTGGACTTCGCAGATGACCTGGCTGTTCTATCTCACACGCAACAACAAATGCAAGAGAAGACGACCAGTGTAGCAGCACAGCAGCCTCAGCAGCAGTAGGTCTCAACATACATAAAGGAAAAAGTAAAATTCTCCGATGCAACACAACATGCACCAACCAAATCATTCTTGATGGAGATGCCTTGGAGGACGTTACACCTTTACATATCTTGGCAGCATCATCGACGAGAAAGGTGGATCCGACGCAGATGTAAGGGCGCCGATCGGCAAAGCAAGGGCTGCATTTCTACAGTTGAAAAATATCTGGAACTCCAAACAACTTTCAAACAAAACCAAGATCACGATTTTCAATACAAATGTGAAGACAGTTTTACTGTATGGAGCGGAAACCTGGAGAACTACCAAAGCCATCATCCAGAAGATACAAGTATTTATGAACAGTTGTCTACGCAAAATACTTCGGATTCGTTGGCCAGACGCCATCAACAACAACGGACTGTGGGAGAGAACAAGTCAGATTCCAGTGGGGGAGGAAATCAGGAAGAAGCGGTGGAAGTGGATAGGACACACACTACGAAAAGCACCTAACTGCATCACGAGACAAGCCCTCACATGGAACCCTTAAGGCAAAAGGAAAAGAGGAAGGTCAAGGAACACACTACGCCGAGAAATAGAGAAAGATATGAGAGGAATGAACAAACATTGGACAGAACTGGAGAGGGAAGCCTAGGACAGAGTTGGTTGGAGAAAACTGGTGGGCGGCCTATGCCCCATGGTGGGTAACAGGCGTAAGTAAGTAAGTAAGTTAAAGAAAATGTTCATCTGTAGGGCAGAAATATGTGCCTTAGTTTTGTTTAAGACTGTCAATTTGTCTTAGTGTAGAGGTATCAACAAGTAAGAAACTTTTGGATGACTACTTACAGCCGTAGACATAAAAAAAATCCTAAATAAACTTCACACTAGACTTAGTGAAAATAGCTACTTTACTGAAAAAATAGACTTTCATCAATTGAAGTGATTGGAACGTGTATTAAGTATGGGTCAATTGTAACCTAAATGAACTAGAAATATTTTCTTGTTTAGAGTTAATTTGGAAGATAGTTATGATTGATGCAATCAAGACGTAACACTAATCCAAGATGAAATGAAGTATTAGTTTGAGCTGTTTAAATAAATTAATGAAGACTGCCTGTTCGATTAAATGTCGAAGATGTGAAGAAACGTTGATAGAATGTGACTAGTAGTGCATTCAAGGACGAATGTTTTGACTTACTTATGACTCGTTTTGAGCTGGATGTACATTCGTTTCAGAGTTGATGTCTGTCTTGACATTCGAACCCGGTACCGTTCATTTCAAAATGAGTCCAAACCATTTCATACCTGCCGTATAAGTGAATGGCTATCTGGACTCAGTGTATAAATGGTTAACGCAGTGTCTTTTGATACTCAGTTGCATGCTGGATTCGAATCCTTGAGTGAATATCAATTCTGAGATGTAGCATATACATTCAGCTAAAGACGAGTTCTAACTAAGACGAACTAAACATCCACTGGATTACACTACTACTAGTTACATTCTGTCTATTCTATGTGAAATTGAAGATAGATGTAAGGTTCCTTACGCATTAATCTTTTTCTGTATGTTGTCTGAGACTATGAGATAAATTTTGGTCGAGATTGACGATAGTGTCATTAGAAGTAGTTACTTGTAATAATAACGGTTTTTCAATTAGACTTCTAGAGATCACTGTTTGCACACAAAAATCATGAATCAATCATAGTTAGACCACTATTAGAAACCTGGAAGCACTAAAACATGGCCATTTCGTCCTTGTACGGGACTCATCATTGGCAATGCACATTCACGACTCCTTCTACTTGCACGATTTCAATGTGTAAAAATATTTAATGTCTTTTTTCAATCTCATTCTCAGCGCGGAATATTTGAACAGCTTTCCTTTTCATAGTATATATTAATAACAGCCACTCAAATATCTCCGACTGTAATTACTTTCTTGTAATTTGTAAAACAGCAGCAGTTCATAAACTACTCAGCTATATACTTGAATATTAAAACAAACAGAAGGACATAACTTGTTGAAATATTTTAATGTCAGGCAGAATTTTTTATGATTTTCACAATATTATTTACCGCTTTAGTTGATGTACAACGTGACAATTAGACAAACAACTATCCTCTACATCTGTGGTGTGTGCTACTTATACGAACGATATAAGTAGTATAAGTAGGGACGTGAAAGAAGTCTCATGGTCAGAAGGGGAAAACGGAAAGCAAATGGAGCAAAAGCAAGAAGTAAATGGAGTACCAACAGGAAGGAAAGGAGGCAACAGCAGGAATGGAAGAAGAATAGAGCGTTGGAAGTCACGACTCAAAGATGGTGTGCAAATAGAGTGTTCAATGTAATGTTTTCGTTTTTAATTGACTAAGAGTGTATTGTAATGTGTTACCTATGTTAGTCTGTAAACTGGAAGGAATTTCGTGAACATTATCAGTATTATTACGCATAAAGAGGCTACATTGAAGGCTGGTCATGACAGATATATATATGATATGTATTTATCGAACTATACACTAATGTACTGTTTACATGTGCCGTAAATCAATAAACTAATCGATAATCCAATAACTTACCTGATTGCGATGTCGGTGAAGGCATATTTTGATGATGATTAATATTCCAAATGAATCACCTCGAAATGTAGATTTATTGAAATAAATAATTAAAAAAATTTTTCGATTTCCTGAAAGGAATCAAAAACACATAATACACAGTGAACAATAAAATAAATTGCGCGCATTTTTTAATTGTATTTCATTGTCATATATAGAAATATATTTAAGTTTACATTCTGGAGTTGTGGAGATTATTGAGTTACTATTTGAAAATTATGAATCAATCACTGTTAGACCACCATTGGTTGTCCAGAGGTTAAGCGTTCGCACGCAAGACCAAAGGTTCTGGGTTTGAGTCTCGTGAGTAGCGGGGTTCTTGGATGCACACAACTTGTTGATGTGTCCCAGAATAGGATGAATTGGCCGTCCAATACTTTCGGGTTTTTAATGGTGGTCTAATATATTTAAGTGATGAGTTTAAAAATGGGACGGAATAAGGTGTCCACCCTCCTACTGTTATTCCCAATCATAAATGAAAAAATCGATTTAAAAGTCATTTAATTTTTCGATAAAATCACATGGAATAAATTTCAGGGAAATCGTTTGAGAAAACAAGAAAGACAGCATTATGTTGAAATCACGAATAAATCATTGTTAGACCACTATTTAAAACCTGGAACCACTGGGCTGCCATTTTGTCCTGGTATACGGCTCATCAGTGGTAGTGAACATACACGACTCCTACAACTCGTAGGACTCGAACTCCGGACCTTCGGTCTTGCGCACGAACTCTTAAACTATGTACAACTGGGACGGTACCATCCAACTGTGTTAATGTCTAACTGTGATCAGTCTGAGGATTTTTCCCGACTTCATCCATTGTCTTCGGTAGTTACTGTCAGCACAATCCATTTGTAAAATCCACTGGTCACTTTACATGCCTTCTCACTGGTCCAGAGGTTTGATGTTCACGCGCAAGACCGAAGGTGGTGGATTTGAATCCTGTGAGTAACCGGGGTCGTGGATGCTCACCACTGAAGAGTTCTATACTAGGGTGAAACTGACGTCCAATATTTACATGTCTCTGATGGTGATCCAATAATGATTCATTCAAGATTTTAAGATGAGAATACGATCTCCATAATACTTTAATGCATAAAATTATGTATCGTTTTCTGACTGTCTATCATCCAACTTAGTTTTTTTCGTAACAACTGATCTAAATTTGCTGCGATCAGACACCCACTTATTGAATTAAAGTAAATGATGTTTATTTGTGACGGTTCGCATCCACCAGTCATTGAAAGATCACCTTTAGAAACCTGGAAGCACTGGGTGGTCGTTTGTTCCTTGTACGGAACTCATCAGCAGTGTGCATTCAATCCAGGACTTTCAATTTCGCACATAAACGCTTAGCCTCCCACGTGTGGAATTTATGCAGGCTTACTGTTGCTGGCCACTCCCATACAGGATGAAATTACCGGTCATTGCTTCCAGGTTTCTAATGATAGTCTAATCATCAAAAAAAAAATTCCTAATGCTTTACTAATCAATACGTTCAAAATCGATTTTTTCATGGCCTAACCAAAAAAACGTATACCACAATTTGTTTACTCAATGATCACATTGAGAGTTCAACTCAATTTTGAATGAATCAAGGTTATATTCATAGTTTAGAGTTTACTAATCACAAGATTAGTTATCGTGTTCTAACTACTCGGAAGAGTTCATTCATATTTATTGTTGTATAATGCAAAAGTCTCATTTTTTTTCACGCATCACAAATACACATTACACAAACAACTCATTAGAAAAGTATATGAGTAATTAGTACACTATTTCATCATCCAACTGATCAAACAAACTGAAATATGAATCCATCAATTACTGGTTCAAAGTTCAATACCATATTGATTTAAATAATGTGCATTACGGGGTTGTCAAGATTATTAAGCTACACATTTTTTGAAACCATGACTGGACCATTGTTAGACCATCATTAGAAACCTGGAAGCACTGGACAGCCGTTTCGTCCTGGTATGGGACTCATCAGTGGCAGTGCGCATCCACGACTCCTGCACCTCGCACGATTCGAACTCGGTATTGTGCGCGAACGCCCTAACCGTTAGACCACTGAGCCGGTATCTAACGGTGTTCATGTCTAACTTGATCAAATTCACGGAGTTGCGCAACCTCATACACAGTCTTCGGTAGTAGTTACTGTCTACACCCGAACAGGTTGAACTTCATTGGTCACGTCTTCCCACTAGAACTCGGAGAAGATTCCTCACGAAGCTAGTCACTAGTGAGCACAGGTAATTTGCATGACGGGATTGTGAAGATCATTAAGTTACACATTTTTTGAAACCATGAATCGTCATATAACGATTCCTTTCTATTTGAAACCGTGAATCAATCAATCTTAGATCAACTTTAGAAACATGGAAGCAATGGAGGGCCATTCCGTCCCAGTATGGGACTGGTGAGCCATGCACATTCACGACCCCCTGCACGTGGTAAATGAATACAGGACGTGTAGTCTCGCGTACGTACACTTAACCTCTAGAGACGTCCCAAGGTCTAACATTGGTCGTTTCATGATTTCACTGAAACATTTTGTCTGCCAGATTGTTACACATTTTTTGAAACCATGAATCGATCAATGTTAGACCACCATTAGAAACCTGGAAGCACTGGACGGCCGTTTCGTCCTGGTATGGGACTCCTCAGATTGTTATCAAATCGTTCGATTTGTTTAAAATCAATAATATTCGCTTTGTATTCTTTAATAGGAACAGAAATAAGGCTATATATATATACATATATATAATCGTAAAAGGAGGAATTTACTCCGAGCTAATCGATATTTATTGATTCTATGTCATTTTCAAGGTGACCGCTAAATTTTTTTTCGGCAAGTTTTCTTTGTTTTATGGACAAAAGTTTTTTTCACAAATGATTAGCTTTAAATAGAAACAAGGGAAATCGATTTCTTTGAGTAGTTTTTTTTTCGGGATATGTTCACCAGAAATCAAAAAGGGTATTGATATCAGAAACTAGACTTTATGGGCTGGGACTTGTCTTAATTCAATTCATTTCCGAAATAAAAACTGATGTATTTCCATAGTTTCTGATGAAGTAAATGTTATTCAGTTGTTGAGTTCTTACGGTGGGATTTTCAAAAGTATAATATTAGACATGAAATTTGACCAAATAAGGATGGGAATTCAGATTGGTGATTTGTAACATGCTATTGTGACAGCGTAGCTGCTACTTTGATATGGTTGTTGGGATTGCTTATTGTGATGATTCAAGTGAATTATATATTGTCTGGAACATATGTTCCTGTAGGTTCTACCATACCAGGCAGGTCGACTGGAGAACGGTGAGACTAAAAGCAATAACTTAACTTAAGATATGAGTAGGAAGTTGCTCTGCTGACTGTAGAGAGGTGTGATAGTAGCAAAGTGTGTCCTAGGACTGCCAGCATCTGCAGTGATGCTACCTTCTCAGAACTTCGTACGTAAGTACATCAGTTCATGTTGCCATACCACATTAGCGCGGAGAATGCAACTGTCAGTTCAAATCTCATAGTGGTAGAGATAGTAAGAGTACTACTAGTAATAGAGGGGATTTGGGTTCCAAGATATTATTCAAGAAGTATAAATCAATGAGGCAGATCTAGAAAGACAAAAGTAGAGGTTTTTGAAGAATCCAGAAGATTAGGATTTGAGAGAACACAAAGAGTGGATGTACCTGCGCCATTGTAGACGATTTTGAGCCAAGTCATTCAGGGTCTTTAACCATCGGTTACTATCATCTCGCGGACCCCAACCATGTAGCCTACATCTACCAACATTTTGCCTCAGTTCACTTGTCAGTGACTTTATGGATTTCTGCCATATTTTGGTCTGGCCGTAACGGAACGAAGGGGTTAGAAAATGTCGACCCTAAAAATGTCACACCTCACCTTAGCTCATGGATTTTCGTCCCGATGATTAGACTATTTAAAGAGCGACGCTGACAATTTACAAGTTTCCCATAAACAGGCCGTGCATGATCATCCTGAAGCAGTTGTCCTTTGGGTTCTGCGGTCATACTTCCAGGTTATTAAAGCCAACAATAATCCGAATTCCTTTTCGAGTTCCTCAAAAAACACCCTTTCAAGATGTGACCATCCAGGAAGTTATATTCGCCTTTATTTCCGTAACTGTACATGAGACCGAACATGATATTGGTCAACAGTGACGAGATATAACAAACCAAAGTATGAGATCTTTGTAGATGAATTAATCTAATTCAGAAAACTGGTAGTATGTATCCACAAGCCCCACCACACACAAAATAATCGGATTCAAGACTTTCAGTCTCAATCGCGTACTCTCACACTCTTGCCCTCTGAGCCGGCATCTAGTTATGTTAATGTTTAATTTGAATCCATCCACGGTAGGGAGCTCCTAGGTGATGATTCCCATACAAGGACAAACCAGCCTTCTAATACCTTAAGGTTTCTAACGGTGGATTAATTTTAGAAAACTGGAAGCCCCGGACTGTCGTTTCGTCTTGATATGGGTAGTGCGCGTCAACGGCTCATGCTACTTATAGGATCCGAACAGAGGACCCTCGATCTTGCACAGGAACGCTAAACTTCTGGACCACTGAGCTGGTGGCATCCAATGGTGTTAATGTCTATCTTTGATCAATCTAAGGTTTTTGAGCGCAACCTTACCCATTGTTTTTGGTAGGTGACTGCTTACACCTGATCGGTTTGAACTCCACTGGTCATGTCTTCTCACTAGAACTCCAAGAACTGTCTTCAAGAAGATATTCAGTAATGTCTAAATTATCATCAACTAATGTTTAGCTGCTGCTGTGTATAAATCGATTTGAAAATAATTTGGGTTAACGCTTTCTTGATAGCTTTTTCAGGTTGAACATTGATCAGTCTTGGTTGACATATTGACACTCTATATATGGATCGCCTCGATCTAGCGCAATCATGTCACAAGTTTTCACAGAATAGGGAAGTAGAATGCGCCTGCTTGTGAAATCCAGGATGTACATTCTAACCTACTTAAGACTTGCACAAGTGCGTGTTACTATCTAGGCATTTGAAACAAATACTGTAGTGAATTTGAATCTCATAATAAACATCATCAACTCTACGATGCAGATACAAGAAATCAAACTTAAAAAAAACAATTATACTAGATGGGACATCGCAATACAAACACTTCAAGTTGATTGAAATTACAACTATATAAAATTTAAATCATAAATAATACATTATTACATTCACATCAAATGAATCATTAAAACAAAACTGTTCAGTTATCAATAATGTTCAATCGGATGAAGAATGTTCATATTTCTTAGTGAAAATTGGGTGTGTATTAGAATAGCCTCACTAAAGAGATTTAAGATGATGACATTGTGTCATGGTGATTCATAACAGGCAATTACCATCACCAACATACACACCTACCTTTTCTAGACAGGACAAAAAAACGATGCCCTCTTTTTTTCTACAGTAGACAAAAGAAGTAATTAGTGGAAAAACAAGTGTTCAGTGTTCAATATTATTCCTTTTGAGAATAGAGAACATTGAAATGTTAATAAGGTAAATTAAGGTTGGGCTTAATTAACAATGGAATTTAATTATTCTTCTTAAGAGAGAGAGAAAACAATCTCTAGTTAAAATATTTAAGATTAATTTTGAAATGATTGAGCATATTTTTCAATGATTTTCTAAATAAAAATATAAGTCTATTCATTAAAACAAGTTTAAAAATTACTAACAAGTAATAGTGTGCTGTGAGCTACTTATAAGTAGTATATGATGTGAGTGTCAACGTAATGTCTGGAAGCAGAAGATGGGGGAAGATCAAGAAAGGAAGAGTGGGAACACAATGGAATAGTGACAATGGATTGATGTTTTGCAACAGGAACAGTCCAGTTCGATATGATGAACTGATATTTTGCAAATTAACTAACGATTTATGATATGGTTTTCCTATTTTACTGAGTAACTGTGTAATTTTCGTAAAATACGAACAATTCAGTTGCCCCACCTCATCCGTTTTGGGACGATTCATTATACCAGTTAGCCTTAAAAATGTCTTCTAATCATTAAACTGTTTATTTTCAGGTCACTCTAATATTTCCCAAAGTCTTAATTATTTTACTTGATGTGAGAACTCTCCGAAGTAAATTATACTAGCAAAACCAGGTACAATGGAATTTCACTTTAAAACTTAACAATCAAATTCAACTTAGAATTGGCTCATTTTTTCTTTCTAAAAATAAATTTGAATTGGTTTCCTAATAAAATGTCCCAAGTAGTGCATGGTTTGATTATTGATTTCACTGAAATCAAAGATTTTTTCTTGAAAAAACTCAATAAACATCGATCAGCGTTCATAAAAATTACTTATTACTGATTTAAGACCAACTGTTAAGGGTTTTATGCAACGGAGTTGTGAACATGGATTTATTTAAGTTTATACAATCAAGACGCATTGGATAGTTGTTTTGTTGAAGTGAGCAAGTCGTTCAAGGTGAAACCCGGAGTCAAGATCGTTGGTCTTACATTTGAGTGTTTAACCTAGTTAGTGAGAGTTTTCATTGTGTACACCTTTGATTTCAATCCATTTGCTATATTATGTAACCTTCTTTTCATATCCTACAATGTGAGGGATCCTAAAATCCTAGGTTTGATACCTGATGAATGTATTCACGTTCACCGCCGAAACGTTCCATATTACATCAATGAACCAAGACATCAAAATCAAACGGAATAAGTAGTGTACTCAAAGAAGATGTAGTTTATGAACAAAATATGTCAACACTATTCTCAGAATTTCACGCTACATGTTTTCTGGTTTTTAAAACACTCTGATTGCTTCATGCATACCGATCTGATACCTTTTTTCTTCCTGATAGTAATTTGTGGTCGACACTCAGTTGCACATTACTCATAAAACCACTTATCAAGTAGTATGCACCAAAGTAGGATGAAATATCTATTCAATGCCTGCTGTGTATATTTGCATGGTTGTCAAGTTTAGATAAATTCACGAATTAAACTACTATGAAACTGTTAGTTTGATTAACTGTAAAAATGTAGCATTACCTTTTATAACCCAAGAAAATCATTCATGGGTGTATATGTACATTTTTTCTTCAGAAACAATAAACAACTCGAACTTTTGTTCATGAAATTATTCTCGAGTAGTATAGGACACACACGACCTCGTGACTTCCGAAATAACTCGGTTTTTACCATGAAACGTGATTACTCTTCTAAATGAAGATCTTCCAACTCTTAGGTCAGAGTTTAAATGGTTTGAATTACTTTTTCTGGTTTGCAGTTTTCTTAAGGAGTTAGTTTTCTATGGGATAGGGGTCACTAACCCCACGCCAAACCCTCCTCCTTTATCCGGAAGTAGCCAGAGAGTGATTCAGGTCGAGTTATAATCTCATACTATTTATCATTATTCTGCCTGGAATTTTACACTGAGATACAGTCTGATAATCGCTTAAGTGGAAAGTATTTTGATATCATTATGAATATAATTGTCGAAAGATATTTGACATTTCCGATGACTAATGGTTATAGATATTGTATCATATACAAACCATGTACTCTGTTCATATCGGTCCCATTGTACATCTACTGGGAGAATATCTGTGATAGGTAATGTCTAACACACAGGGAATGGGATTAACATGTTAACCAAGGTGACCTATTCAGATAACTATGAGACTGAAGGTGTACGTTATACATTTATATAAAGATTCGTATTTTCCTGAGTACAGACTGATTTAAAATCGTTTCGTCATTAAAGGACTATAGAGACTTCTAGTACTGGACTACTACTACTACTACTACTCAACAGTATGCATCCACAATCTTGCATGTGGGATTCTAAATCATGACTTCCAATTTCACTTGTGAATAAAACAACAGCTGTCCAGATCTTTCAGGTTTTCAATCAATCGTCTAACCTTTAATCGGTCCATGATTTCAGTGGCATTGCAATGTTGTTTGGGTATGGTATTATTATCGATTTCAGTTAATCGTTGTTCTCAAAGGACAACATTCTTACTCCTGAGAGGTGCAGGAGTTGCGGATGTGCACTGCTGATGATTCCCATACCAGGACGAAACGGCTTTTTGAGTGCTTTGAGTGCTTCCAGGTTTCTAATGGTAGTCTAACATTGATCGATTCATGGTTTCAAAAATGTGTAACTTAACAATCTCCACAAACCTGTAATGCAATTACCTGTGCTCACTAGTGACTAGCTCCGTCAGGAATCTTCTACGAGTTCTAGTGGGAAGACGTGACCAGTGAAGTTCAACCCTATTCGGGTGTAGACAGTAACTACCGAAGACAGTGTATGAAGTTGCGCGAATGCTTGAAGTGGTCGAAGTTAGACATTAACACCGTTAGATGCCAACTCAGTGGTCCAGAGGTTAGGCGTTCACGCGCAAGACTGAAGATCTTGGGTTCAAATGCCGCTGGCGGGAGTCGTGGATATGCACGGCTGATGAGTCCTATACTTGGGCGAAACAGTCGTCCAGTGCTTCCATGTTGCTGGTGTTGGTGATCTCACAATGATCAATGCAATATTTTAGAGAAAATATAAAAATATAGACCATGAACTTATTGAGATATTCACTCAGAATATAACACAATACAGGAATAACCCTTTTCATTCTAATCAAACAACAATCCTTATGAGATTAAAATGTTTGATAAAAAAAGTTTTAATTTTACATCACATTTTAAAAAAAATTTTTAAATATTTATAATATAATGTGCAAAATTTTTGATGACTTACAAAGCAAATTCACTGAGTTTTTGCCCGGTGTTCAATTCTGTTTTGTTTAACTGTACACAATCGCGGAGTATTCAATGATCAATGCTTGACTTGATTCAATTGTCTCTATCTCTCTCTCTCTCTGTTTCGTTCAGTCTCTCTCTTCACGTGTAACAACTGTTTGTATTCGTTGTTTCAATATATAAGTACCGAATAAATTAATTTTTCTGTTTGATTTGTATCAATATTCAATATACATATATTGAAAGTTGAATAAAAAAAGTAAACGAGTCATACAAAACCAACCTTGTTCGTATTGGCCATAATAGATGCTTCATAGAGAGTGTGTGTGTATGTATTCTGTTATGTCAATTCTCAAGTTAACCAATCATTGAACGAGTTGTCCGTTCATTCTTTCTTCCTTACTTCCTTTTTATTTTTTTTACTACTTATAATTCTCAATAAGTAGTATGTGTCAGTGTCGATTAGCTGAATAGAAAAAAAAGTGGATAGAACTATGTACATTGGCATGCATTCTCAAAGAATTTATGCTGTCGATTGTGTGTTGGTGTGTCAGTGTGTAATTAACTGTGAATGACTAATCGGTGTTTTGTTTTCTAATGATACCCGAACATTCCATCGGTTTCATGATCTAACAGATCAATGTACATTTCATATTTTTTTTATTAGTGGGTGTACGTGTGTGTTTACAGGTAGTATGTGTGTCAGTGTGTTTGTGTGTGTGCGTGCGTGCATGGTGTGTGGTGTTTCCATCCCAATGACACATGTAATATGTTTGTGTGTGTGTGTCTGTGTTTAACATGGATGATGATGTTGATAGGCAAATTATCCAAAGTTTTTTTTCTCATTACAAAAATCAACGAAGTATAGATTTTTATCATCGATAGTTATCACAGTAGTTGACGAATAGAGTTTGCTTGAAATCATGAATAATCGATCAATGTTAGACCAATCATGAGAAACAGACCTGGAAGCATTGGATAGATGTTTTGTCCTAGTAAGTGGGACTCATCAGTGACAGTGTGCGTCCACGACAGTCAATGCTCTTAGGAACCCGACAAGGGACCACACACAAAGGCTTAAGTCCTAGATTCCTGAGGTGGCATTTAGCGGTGTGAATGTCTAACTTCTAACAAACCATGGTATTACTCAACCTCATCCATTGTCCTCGATGAGTACTGCTTCATTTTCCACACGGTTGAATTCCACTGATCACTGCTTCTCACTATAACTCTAGTAATTTCCTCAAGGAGCTGGTCACTAGTGAAAACATGAAAAATTTCATTATAGGGTTGTGAAGATTTTTAAGTTTCGTTGAAATCACGAATCGATCATAAGTCCGGTCAGTTCGATGTTGCACGCAGCTTTTCATGCTGAGTTTTTAAAGTGTTAGCTACACTGTGCAAAAGACTTTACCACCGGAGACAGATATCCATGGGGTAAGGTGAGATGTGACAGTTTTTCTAAGGTCGACCTTTTCTAACCCCTTCCTTGCTTGTGTGAATGCAGAGCATCACTGCAGATGCTGGTAGTCTGAGGGGATAGGCCTTGCTACTATCACAACCCCTCTACAGTCAGCAGTACGTCTTCACTAGTAACCTACGAACATCTTAAGAGTAGAAGATGTTCGCAGGTTACTAGTATTCGATCAAAGATGTTTAAGAAGCAATGCTCGTAATTCGTGGGACAACCGAGTAAGCAATGCCGTCGTTAGGAAACGAGTACTAGGTGAGAATGGCAGATCAGTAGATGCAGTGGTGAAACTTCATCAGTTGAGGTGGTTGGGACATGTGTTACGTATGGCTAACCACCGACTGCCTCGACGAGCTATGTTTTGTGATGAAGGAGTAGGTTGGAAGAAAGCTAGGAGCGGCCAGACCAAAACATGACAGAAATCCATGAAGTCACTGACTAGTGGAATGAGTCATGTTGGTTGATGTAGACTATCTGGTTGGGGTCCGCGAGACGAAAGTCACCAATGGTTAGAGACCTTGAACGATATGGCTCAAAATCGTTTGCAATGGCACAAGTGCATCCATTCTTTGAGCTCTCTCAAATCCTAATCTTCTGAATTTGTCAACACCTCTACCTTTGTCTTTCTAACCTTATCTCACTGAATTACACTTCTTGAATAATATCTTCAAACCCTAGTCTTCTTCATTACCATTAATACCTCTACTATCTTAATCACTATGGGATTTGATTTGACATTTGCGTCTCTGTGCTCGTGTGATATGGCAACATGAACATATGTTCATACGTACGAAGTTCTATGTTGCAACTGACTGACTGACTGACGTCTTCACCGTCAGATCTTAACTGAAATTTCTGCTTTTAGTCTAACTCACCGACCTTCCTGATATTATAGAACCTACAGGAAACGCATGAATAGTAGTGACAATGGATTGATGTTTGGCAACAGGAACAGTCCAGTTCGATATGATGGATTGATATTTTGCAAATTAACTAACGATTTACGATATGGTTTTCCTATTTTACTGAGTAACTGTGTAATTTTTGTTAAATACAATTCGGTTTCCCTCACATGTGTTCTCCTTCATTACACAACTAAATTTTTTAGAAAAATAATGAAATTTACGGAAATTAATTAAATTATTTCTCAAAAATTGTATTCAACATTTCCAATGGTTACTTTTTTTAAAAAATTAACCACTATTATTCAATAGTATCAATTCTAATCATGTTTGTTTATCTGAACAAATAACAAGGATGTTGATTTGTTTCAATAAACAAGTCAATTGAGCAGAAAATAATCATGAAAATAATTAATTATGTACTAGTAATATTGTTTACATCAAAAGAAAAATAAGGTTTCCATTCTTTTATTTGTGTGTGTGTGTGAACAATTCCTAAAAAATTGACAATTTACTTACTTATTTGTTTGTTTGAAAGATTGTCACGGTAGATAAAGAGACATTGTACAACAACAACTATTACTACTAGTACTACTACTCTAAATGACCTTGTTAATCACGTGATTTACAAATCAACACCAATCAGTATGGTTTACAGCTCTATTTAACGTGGATAGATTGCGCTACGCTTAGGTTGCAGCGTGTTCAACGTTCAATAAATTTTTGTTTGTGTTCAATATTCAAGAATGATTGTTTCGCTTCTTTATTTCTGGAGGATTTAAATTATAATCAGGGAAAGAATAAAGTGTCAGGATAGATGTGAGATAACGAAGAAAGCATGTTTGATTAGTTAATTGGTGTATGAAAAAGGGGATTTTCTGATGAATTTCCGTAAATGATATTGGTACTCGTAGAACGAAATCCAATCCAACAAGTATTTACTAACCAACTCTCTCATAGACCAACTGTAGTGAAGGAGAACACAGGTGGGGAAACCGAATCGTATTTAACGAAAATTACACAGTTACTCAGTAAAATAGGAAAACCATATCGTAAATCGTTAGTTAATTTGCAAAATATCAGTACATCATATCGAACTGGACTGTTCCTGTTGCAAAACATCAATCCATTGTCACTATTCATGCGTTTCATACAAATTCCATTGTGTTCCCACTCTTCTTCCTTTTTTGATCTTACCCCATCTTCTGCTGCCAGACATTACGTTTACACTCACATCATATACTACTTATAAGTAGCTCGCTCCACACTACCTTTCTAGTTTTACTTCATTCATTCTTTTTCATGTCTGCTTCTGATTTTTGGGTGTAAAGAGTTTTTGGGTCTTTGTCTTCTCCTGTGGTCTTCAGTAGTCTACATGAGAGCTTGTCTTGTGATGTAGTTGGGTGATTTCCTCAGTGTGTATCCTTATTTCTGATTTCTTGGTTTGCTGGAATTTTGGTTTGTTCTCTCCCATAAGAGATTGTTACTGATAGTGTGTGGCCAGTGGATCTTCTGTACCTCGCGTAGACCACTGTTAATAAATACCTACATCTAGTGGATAATGGCTTTTATAATTTTGGAAGTTTTCATTCTATACAACATAACTGTTTTGTGGTTTGTAATGGAAATTCTGACTTTGATGTTTGCCAGTAGTTGTTTTGAGTACCAGATGTTGTCCAATTATAGGAATTTCGCTCATTCTTTGCTAATTCGTGTCTTTACATCAATATCGAAGGTTCCCACATCTTCCTAAGCTTCTCCATCAAGTGTGATTTGATTGGATTATGCGATGTTGCTTCGGACTATCTTGTTTTCTCCTTTATGTAAGTTGAACACAACTGCAACAGAGGCTGCTAGTGCTACACTGGCTGTCTTCTCCTGAATTTATTGTCTTCTGCACTGTAAAAGAGATAGATTATCTGAAAGCTTTTCACTGTATTCCGAAGAATATGCATACTGCAGTATTTTTAGAAAAATATAAGAATGGTCAATAATCTTACAAAGAGTAAAATGGTCTGAAAATGTTATTTCGTCAGTTCAATTTTTGATATTTAGGATCGAAATTTAGTCTGTCTTTGTAAGTTCATGTTCATCATTGCTAACTGACAAGTGGTCTGAGTCATGTTGGTAGATGTAGACTAGTTGATTGTGGTCCGCAAGACGAAAGTCACCAATGGTTAGAGACCTTGAACGATATGGCTCAAAATCGTTTGCAATGGCCCAAGGGCATCCATTCTTTGAGCTCTCTCAAATCCTAATCTTCTGGATTCGGCAGAACATCTACCTTTGTCTTTCTAACCTTATCTCACTGAATTACACTTCTTGAATAATATCTTCAAACCCTAGTATTCTTCATTACCATTAATACCTCCACTATCTTTATCACTGTGGGATTTGATTTGACATTTGCGTCTCTGTGCTTGTGTGATATGGCAACATGAACTTATGTACATACGTACGAAGTTCTACGTTGCAACTGACTGACTGACTGACCGCTCCATTGGGTATAACAGGCATAAAATAAGTAAGTAAGTACCGACATCTTCTCTAAATTGTTATACTCAACATATTAGACAATTTAATAGTTACTTTTACAGACGGACAATGCATGACATAGGACAAATTATGATCCGATGTAATATGTTGCAGATAACTTCAACTAAATAGATTAGTAATGAATAATGATTTGACACTTTATACGCATCAACATTGAAATACTGTTTCTGGCGTATATTTTAAAAAATAACGATCCCTTCGTGGAAATCACAAATCCGCCAATGTTAGATCAATCATTAGAAAGAAACCTCGAAAGAGTGGATGGCCATTTCGTCGTCGTATGAGACTTGTCAGCAGCGTGCATCCATAACTGTCGCAAGCGCGAATCGAAACCAGGACCTTTGATCTGGCGCGCAAACAATTAACCAACTGACACTGATGAGTCCCGTACTGGGACGAAACGGCTATCCAAAGCCTCCAGGTTTTATTTTCAGTGATGGCCTAACATTAACTGATTCATGATTTCAATGTGTAGAAACAATGATCTCCACAATTTGAATCGAAAAATCATAAAATGTGCTCACTAGTGACTAGCTACATAATGAAGTTCTCGGAGTGTTAGTGAGAAGATGTAACCAGTGGAGTTCAACCATGTCGACTGTAGGCAGTAACTACCAAAGACAAATGGGTGAGGTTACGCGAAATCCATAGATTAATCAGAGTTAGACATAAAACTGTCGGATGCCGGCACAGTGGTCTAGAGGTTGTGCGTTCGCGCATAAGACCATGGTTCCTGGGTTCGAATCCTGCGAGTATCATGAATTGTAGATGCTCACTGCTGATGAGCTCCATACCAGGACGAAACAGCTATTGAGTGCTTCCCTGTTTCTAATGGTGGTCCAGCAATGATGGAATAACTGAGAAACTTTGTAGTATTGTTTGAAATTTATCAATCACATGTAAGTTACTGCTGGACAGAGAGGAATTTTATGAGTTTGAAAAAAAACATCTTATCTTTAAAATACTTATACACAAGAACAGAAACACTAGAACGTAGTGTAAAATCCACTTACATTTCAGAATACACAACAAAATGTAAATAACTGACTGAAGACGAGGTGTAAATAAATATGTGTGCATGCGCACTGCTGAGGAGTCCCATAATAGGACGAAACGGCTTCCAGGTTTCTAATAGTGGTCTAATATTGATCGATTCATAGTTTCAAAAATGTGTAACTTAACAATCTTCACAACCCCGTCATGCAAATTACCTGTGCTCACTAGTGACTAGCTTCGTGAGGAATCTTCTCCGAGTTCTAGTGGGAAGACGTGACCATGGAAGTTCAACCTGTTCGGGTGTAGTCAGTGTCTATCGAAGACTGTGTATGAGGTTGCGCAACTCCGTGAATTTGATCAAGTTAGACATTAACACCGTTAGGTGCCGGTTCAGTGGTCTAACGGTTAGGGAGTTAGCGCGAAATACCGATGGTCCTGGGTCCGAGTCCTGCAGGTTTCAGCACTCCTGATGAGTCTCATACCAGGACGAAACGGCCGTTCAGTGCTTTCAGGTTTCTAATGGTGGTCAAACATATTCTGTCTTGTTATTTCAATATGACTACTAATAACTAAAGTTAATTTAAACAAAAACGCATTGATAGAAAATCATGATCGATATGAGTTCACTGTTCAATGACTGGTCCGCGCATTTTGATTTTTTCTTGAAAAAAAACAATTTATACAATCCAAATATCTAATAACCTTTTTTAACGATTAAAAAGCAAATTGATTTACATATTGTGATGAGAAAATGTAAAAACTACATATATATATGTCTATAGTTATTATCTGTATTTTTTTAGAAAAAAATAAGCCGATACCACAGGTTGACCTCATGTCTGTGGCGCTCAAAAATATCAATATATATATGTATAAACAAATATGTTGTAGCGCAAGATTTAAAGTTATTTATTTAAATTTTTTTGCGGCTAATGACAAACGAATTAAATGACATCATTATCCATTTTTTAAAACCATGAATCGATCAATGTTTGACCACCATTAGGAACCTGGAAGCACTGGACAGCCGGCCGTTTCGTCTTGGTATGGAACTCATCAGTGGCAGTGCTCATCCACGACTCCTGCACACCTCAGGATTCGAAGCCGAGACCTTCGGTATTGTGAGCGAACGCTTAACCATCAGACCATTGGGCCGGTATCTAACGGTGTCAATGTCTAACTTGATCAAATTCACGGAATTGCACAACCTCATATACAGTCTTCGGTAGACACTGACTACACCCGAACAGGTTGCACTTCACTGGTCACGTCTTCCCACTAGAACTCGGAGAAGATTCCTCACGAAGCTAGTCACTAGTGAGCACAGGTAATTTGCATGACGGGGTTGTGAAGATTGTTAAGTTACACATTTTTGAAACCATGAATCGATCAATGTTAGACCACAACCATTAGAAACCTGGAAGCATTGAAAGACGGCCATTTCGTCCTATTATGGGACTCCTCAGCAGTGTGCATCCACGAGTTAGACGTAACACCGCCAGACACCGGCTCAGTGGTCTAACTGTTAGGGCGTCCGCGCACAATACCAAAGGTCCTGGGTTCGAATCCTTGAGGTGCAAGAGTCTTGGATGCGTACTGCCACTGATGAGTTCCATACCAGGACGAAACGGTCTTTGAGTGCTTCCAGGTTTCTAACTGTGGTCTAACATTGATCGATTCATGGTTTCAAAAAATGTGTAACTTAACAATCTTCACAACCCCGTCATTCAGACATCATTATCACAAAAAATGAAAAATAACTTCTGAACAAATGAAATGAATCGATGTCCTCAGTTAATACAATTATGTAATTTAAATTGAACAGTGTGATTCAATGAATTGCATCTACTTATAGACTATGACAATGACACAGAATATTGTACAGTCACTGTTATTATTTGAATTTCCAGCCACTTAATCAACTGTTGGGGATGTTAGATCCACAAAACTCGCTTGTTGAATGCCTCCTCATTTTGGATTTCATGTTTGCCAGCATGGGCTGATCAGTTGACTTTGAGATTTCATTTCCCACCAGGGAAAATCCATGGCTGTGATTGGTTGATATGTTGTTTTAGTGTGCTATTCTCGTAACTGTCCTAAGGATGTTTCTATGATGCATAAATAATAAACGAGAGTTGTGTGCTTGATTGTATTGTGTGATTGCTGGGTGTTTGTAGAATATACTTTCTAAGCTTACCAAGACTTCTGTTTTACAGCTTGGGATTCAAGGTAGCCTATCTGGACGCTGGTTCATTGTCTCATTCGCGTTTATCGACTTAGGTGAACTCGTCGTAATAGCTTCAAGCGTACGTAGTGACGAACATATCACAACGATTAGTGACTTACAGTTGCACAGAGGAATGAATGAAAGAAGTTTTAAGCCTTACAGTACAAGTGCGATCTACCATGAGTTTGTGAACACATTAGATTTTATTGATTTTTGGAAACTAATTAGTTGTTAAAACATGTAATCGTCAAATGGTTTAATCATGGTTAAAACATTAACATGGTGGTCACGGTCTGGTTATTTTAAACAAATTTAAAAAGTTGATTAAATAGTGAAGAAACTGAATGTATAACAGTCATGATTTGAAGGAGATTTTGTATAGTATAAGATTGGTTTTAAGACGGTTGTTGACTGATTCTACATCTCGACAATGAAAGAGTTGTTCACAGTTGTTCACAGAAATAATACAGCTAAATATTCAGCATCAGTTTTTGTTCAAGATTTTAAAATTAGTCTCCTGATTCCTCTGAAGTTGTTCATCGCAAAGAAATTTCTTATTAACGTCTTAGACGTCATGAAATCTGTGTTAAATATAATGTGAAAATAAATTTGACCTTCGAAATCATTGGAAATTTGGACAGCGATGAAAGCCATCATCTACAAGATACAAGTGTTTAACAACAGTTCTCTACACAAAATAAAGAGGATCCTCTTAGCAAGACATCATCAGTAACAACTTAGTGTTTTGGAGAAATTCCAGCGGAGGAAAAGACTAAGAAACAATGTTGGCGGTGGATAGGTCACACATTAAGGAAAACACCTAATTAGGCCACGAGACAAGCTGTCACCTAGAATCCTCAAGACCAAAAGAGAAGCGGAAGATTACAGAACACATTATATCGAGAATTAGAAGCAGGCATGAAATTAATTGATAGCTGTTGGGTATAAATGTGACAAAAGTTAGTCGTGGAGATAAGAGAGATATTAAGGGGGGGTAGGAAGGATTTGATTATGACCGATTTGGTCTCGTGTGCTGTTGCGGGTATGAGGTAGGTTGTCATTTCCCGGCTGCCTACAGCGTAGAAGAATGTTTCTTAAAGAACCTGAAGAAAAGGGTAGATTAGTGTCTGTCTTTGAAAACTAAGGATGTAACCACAGAGCCCAAGGGACAACAGTTTGAGGCCGGTAACGCACGGCCTTTTTATTAAAGGTTTTTTGAGTGTTAGCTCCGCACTTGAAAGCCCTTAGTGGGCGCCCTTACCCAAGGAGACGGAAATCCGTGAGGTTGGATGAGGTGTGACATTTTTAGGGCCGACCTTTTCTAACCCTTCCTTCCTTGTGAGAAGGCAGCATCGCTGCAAATGCTTGTTGTCTGAGGGAAACACCTTACTGCTGTCACATCCCTCTACATTCAGCCAGCAGTACGAATTCGCCCTCAAACCTTGAGTAACTTCTCTTAGTCTGATCGTTTTCCAATCGACCTTCCTGGCATGGTGTGGTGCGCGCTACTTATAAGTAGTATATGACGTGAGTGTCAGCGTAATGTCTGGCAGCAGAAGATTAGGGGAAGATCAAGAAAGGAAGAGTGGGAACACAATGGAATTTGTAAAAAACGCATGAACAGTGAAATGTCAGACAACTGATTTATGGTTGATTGATGTTTTGCAAATTAACGTTTAACGATATGCTTTTTCTATTTTACTGAGTAGCTCTGTAATTCACGATAAATACAATTCGGTTGCCCTCATCTGCATTCTCCTTCACTAAAATGGTAGAACCTTCAGGAACATATGTTCCAGCCAATATAGCTTGGTTGAGTCATCACGATAGGCAAGCCTGACCACCACATCAGGGTAGCAGCTAACACAAACGATGAGAGTTCACGAAACGTTGGGTATAAATAGAAAGTAAGGCATAGGACGGAGTAGGTTGGAGAATGCTTGTCGGCTATTTACTATGCTGCATGAGGGGAGTAACAGGAGTAACTAAGTAAGTAAGTAGGTAAGTAAGTGCATATGTAAGTAAGTAAGTAAGTTAGTGCATATGTAAGTAAGTAAGTAAGTAAGTAAGTAAGTGCATAAGCAAGTAAGTAAGTAAGTAAGTAAGCAAGTAAGTAAGTAAGTAAGTAAGTAAATAAGTAAGTAAGTAAGTAAGTAAGGAGGTAAGTAAGTAAGTCAGTAAGGAGGTAAGTAAGTAAGTAAGTAAGTAAGTAAGTAAGTAAATAAGTAAGTAAGTAAGTAAGTAAATAAGTAAGTAAGTAAGTAAGTAAGTAAGTAAGTAAGTAAGTGCATAAGTAAGTAAGTAAGTAAGTAAGTAAGTAAGTGCATAAGTAAGTAAGTAAGTAAGTAAGTAAGT
>OX103974.1:3003415-3176763 GCA_944470395.2 Schistosoma turkestanicum
GTTATGGTTGTCACTTGATATACTTGAAACTATGATGAGTTCACCTTAGTCGATAAATGAGAATGAGACAATGAACTAGTTGCCCCGAAGTAACTGACAAAAACGTCTTGGTATAGGGTAGAAAGTGTATTCTACGAACACCTAGCAAATACAATGATCTCAAGCACACAAATCGTTTTTATTTATACATCATAGGAACGTTTTTGGGAGAGTCACGAAAATAGCATACTAAAACTATACATCAATCAATCACAGCCAAGGACTTTCCCGGCGGGAAATGTGATGTCATGGTCAACTGATCAGATATGATTTACATTGTAGATTTAGGGATATTGTTGAATTGCATTGAAGTTATAAATCGATCACTGTTAGACCATAGTTCGAAATCTCGAAGCAGTGAAAGGTCGTTTCCTCCTAGCCTGGCAAACATCAGCAATGCACATTCACAGCCCTCGCAGGTGAGAATCAAAACCAGGACATCTAGTCTCGTACATGCTTCCGCACGCTTAACCTCTAAACCAATGAATAACCTGGCATTCAACAGTTTCATTGTCTAACTTCGAACAATCCACGATTTTTGCGCAACCTCACCTATTGCCTTAGGTAAGTAACTGCTTACACTCTACACGGTGGAACTCTATAAGTCATTGCTTCTCATTAGAACTCCGACAGTTTCCTCACAATAGTCTTACGATAAACAAATCAACTTTTGTGTTACATATGAAAAACCAAACTATTTTGTAAGGTAATTAATTCCGACCTGGAACTTAAGACAATCATTTCTCTGACTTATTAAGTCTTAGCTCCATACCATTTCGTATTTTTTCCTGAATTGTCCCAGTAGGACAAAGAAGCAACTGACTGTCTGACTAACTGAGGAACGATTTTCATTAAATTTTCAAATAAAATTTCTTAGACAAACTGTGTTAACGTGTTAACGCGTTTCGAAACAAAAACACTGTTAACATTTCTATTATTATTTTAAACTAGTTGTCGGTCACACTTGAACTAGTATGCAAACTTACAACTATTAATTAACTCATCTTTCATTTTGAAAAAAAACTAGACAATCAAACCATAAAGTATTTGTTTTTTTTCTGTGTATGTTAGTTAGTTTATTTAAAGCATCAAAAAATAAACACTTGAACAGTTGAATTTCAAATTATTCAAAACAATTTCATTTGTTTATTTATTGATAAAATGTTTACATTACTTTATCATGTAATTTAAATTTCGCGCCATCTTGTTTTGGTCTTCTATTTTTTTCTTCATAACTATATATTGAATCATTGAACCGTTTAATGGTGTGAAATAAGTTTGTTTCTCTTCACTGGTGTCTTGTTTTGTTTTGTTTTGTCAGTGACAAACGTTATTCAAATGAGAATCGGTTGTTGAAATGAATTGTTTTTCACATTGTTCAATGTTCAAATTATATATGGTCGTTGGATTGCGTTACTTTAAGTGAAAAAGACAATCAATTCCACTCACTGATGATCTGTCCAATGACTTGATTGTTAATAGGATTGATTTAACATTCTAAAATAATATGAACTGATCACTGGTGTATAGTGGGTAATATCATGATCATTTAGTCTTTTGCACTGATCGACAGAATTCGATCTAGAATAAGGACTATAAGAAAATGGTTTTAGTCCCTTCTTCTTGGTTGGAGTTTTTTAGCGACTTAGGGATGGGGTCATCAACTCCATGCCTAACCGTCCTCATTTATCCAGGGTTAGGACTGGCAGTAGTCCCGGAGGGGCTCCATGTGGAGTTTTGATTCCTTCTTGATGATCAGCATATGTAAACACTGTTGTTTAACAGTAACCTTGTTATGTTTAGACAAGCTTAGTGGTATATATCAGACTTGGAATTCGAGTGAAACTGATTTGAGTCCCACAGTCCTCAAGAGTACTGGTAAACATTGTTGACGAGTGACAACTAGCAAGAAACCTAGTTTATAAAGAGTTCTCTCTTGACTTAATCAAAGCGCTTAAAGCAGACTGAATTCATTGATTGTAATCAATACAGGTATATCAGTATAAAGAAAGTGTTTTTTTCATAAACTTACTTCCCACCTATTCTGTTCTGCACTCTCTTTCTTTTCCAATCTTCCCCAAATGCGATTCACTCCCTAGATATCTGCATCCAATTGTCAATGGGATATGTCATTCAGTCTTCCTCTTTACCTGTTATTTTGAGGATTTCAACTGAGAACTTATTTCGTCATCCTAGTTTTAGTGATTTCAGAAAAAATAGATCCTGATTCCTCTCTCAACTGGGAACTGGTTTGTTCTTTGACACAGTAGTCTATGGCTGATGATGTCTGACAGACAGATCTGGAATATCTTGTGTCGACAACTATTTATGAATGCCTATTTACTTTGACTAATGGTTGTGTCTATCCTCTATGTCTCGACTTGATGCAACAGAAATATCTTTATGACATGCAAAAATACACGTATAATACATTTTCCCACCTATTAAAAACTAGCAACGGTTTCTATGACTCAACACCCTATTATGCAGTTATAAATCGGGTAAAATCAGTATAAACTAGCATACTGTAGATAGTTAAACATGATTAATGAATGTTCTAAGATCTAGATTTGATTATCATCATATACTTACTTATTTACTTACTTACTTACGCTTCTTACCCACAAAGGAGCATAGACCACCGACCAGTATTCACCAACCTACTCTATCCCGGGCTTCCTTTTCCAGTTCTATCGACTTTTTGTTCATTTTCCTCTTATCTGTCTCCATTTCTCGGCGTAATGTGTTCCTTGACCTTCCTCTTTAAATTTGGCCTTGAGTGTTCCAAGTGAAAGCTGGTCATGTGATACAGTTGGGTGCTTCCCACTTCCAGCGTTTCTTCCCTGATTTCTTCCTCCACTGGAATCTGGTTGGATAATCATAAACATGCATATACAATCTTGAAAATATTGAAACCTCTTTTTTCAGAGCAATTCATGATCATGCTAGCCAGTATCATGTTAAAAACATTATTAGCGTAGAACCTTTCTCGGGCTTTTACTGGTCACCTACAACTGAACAAGTTCATACGGGGTTTTGAAGATTGTTAAGTTACACATTTTTCGAAACCATGAATCGATCAATGTTAGACCACCATTAGAAACCTAGAACCACTGGACGAGTTCTAGTGGGCAGTCGTGACCAGTGAAGTTCAAGCTGTTCGGGCGTAGACAGTAACCAATACCGAAGACTGTGTATGAGGTAGCGCAAATCCGTGAATTGATCAAGTTAGACATTAACACCGTTAGAGACCGGCCCAATGGTTCTAAGATTAGGCGTTCGCGCACAATACCGAAGGTCCTGGGTACGAATCCTGCGAGATGGAGGAGTCGTGGACGAAATGGTCGTCCAATGCTTCCATGTTTCTAAAGTTGATCTAACTTTGATTGATTCACGGTTTCAAATAGAAAGGAATCGTTATATGACGATTCATGGTTTTAAAAACTGTGTAACTTAACAATCATCACAACACCTGCAATGCAAATTACCTGTGCTCACTAGTGACTACCTTCGTGAGGAATCTTCTCCGAGTTCTAGTGGGAAGACGTGACCAGTAAAGTTCAACCTGTTCGGCTGTAGGCAGTGTCTGTCTATCGAAGACTGTGTATGAGGTTGCGCAAATCCGTGAATTTGATCAAGTTAGACATTAACACCGTTAGAGACCGGCCCAATGGTTCTAAGATTAGGCGTTCGCGCACAATACCGAAGGTCCTGGGTACGAATCCTGCGAGGTGCAGGAGTCGTGGATGCGAACTGACACTGATGAGTCCCATACCAGGACGAAACGGCTTTCTAGTGCTTCCAGGTTTCTAATGGTGGTCTAACAATGATTGATTGATGATTTCAAAAATGTGTAACTTAACAATCTTCACGACTCTGTAATGCAAACTCACAACAATTGTCCGACAATATTTAAGTTAGAATTTTCAATACAAACAAAACTTGAAGAAGTACGCAAGTCGTCGTCAAAACGATACACATGCATTCATAAACAATTGTCTACACAAGATACTTTAGATCCGTCTGTCAGATACCAGCAGCAACAGACTACTTTGTCAGAGAGTCAGTCAGTCAGTTGCAACATAGAACTTCGTACGTATGTACATAAGTTCATGTTGCCATACCATCACATTAGCACAGAGACGCAAATGTCAAATCAAATCCCATAGTGATAAAGATAGTAGAGGTATTAATGGTAATGAAGAAGACTAGGGTTTGAAGATATTATTCAAGAAGTGTAATTCAGTGTGATAAGGTTAGAAAGACAAAGGTAGAGGTGCTGGCTAATCCAGAAGATTAGGATTTGAGAGAGCTCCAAGAATGGATGCACTTGTGCCATTGCAAACGATTCTGAGCCATGTCGTTCAAGATCTCTAACCATTGGTGACTTTCGTCTCGCGGACCCCAACCAGATAGTCTACATCAACCAACATGACTCATTCCACTAGTCAGTGACTTCATGGATTTCTGTCATGTTTTGGTCTGGCCGCTCCTAGCTTTCTTCCAACCTACTCCTTCATCACAAAACATAGCTCGTCGAGGCAGTCGGTGGTTAGCCATACGTAACACATGTCCCAACCACCTCAACTGGTGAAGTTTCACCACTTCATCTATTGATCTGCCATCCTTACCTAGGATCCGTTTCCTAACGACAGAGAACTTTCCATTTCCTAGCTGAGAAGGGAATTAGGAAAAAATAATTTCGGTGAACAGGATATATTTGTTAAAAATTACTAAACTAGGGTAACGAGATAAGCTCTCCGACGAAATCCTCAATGCAACAGATAAAAAGGATGTTTGAAGAATACATTGTACAAAGAACCAAGAAGCAGACGTCAAAGGAGTGAATAGCACATTGAAACGAATGAACATCAGTCAGTTCCAGGCATCACAGAGTAGTTTGTGTGTTGTTAAAACTGATACCTGTGTTTATATCCACCAAAGTAGCTTCTCATATCCATGGCCAGTAACATGCAGTGACATGGTAAACTTTGTTCATTAGTCATCTGATAAACATTCAATGTATTCATTAAGAGGTATTTTCATTAGAACTAACATTTAGGATACCTTTTTTTTATTGATTTTTTCAACTACCTTTCCCATTGTTATATGTTGATGAATAAATTTTCAATCAACCAGGACATTTTGTATCGCTGACTTCTATTTCTTATTTTATAAATGACAGTTTTAATGAATCTGTCCATTACAACTATTGAAAATTGAACTATTCAATGAATTAAACTAAAAATTGAATGTGTTTTACTTAACACTGCATTTGTATACAAATCAATACTGAATACATGTCAGTAATAATAATAATAATATTAGTAATAATAATAAAGACTTGATGAGACATGACATTCCTTCCGTTTTGTTTACATAAATCACTGTGTGCGGATGTGTGTGCTGTGCTATGCTGTGCTGTACTGTGCTGTGCTGTGCATTTTAGCATGTTCCATCTACTTCTGTCCATATATATATATATATATATATATATATATATATATATATATATATATATATATATATCGCTCTCTCTGTGTGTGTAACATGGTATACACAATGATATTCGATTCCAATTAACGCCTTTCCTCCTTTAGATAAATGGAATCATCTTCACTGTGTGTGCAGTAGCATCGTTGTCTTTTAAACAGTGTTCAATTGAAACAAGTTACATATATATAGCTTGATTTTAATGTTCGTGTATTTTATTACTACTACTAATATAACAAATTTAAGTAGTCAGTCAACTAGGTCATTTTGTTAAAGTTGAGAGAAAAAAATCCAGTTATTAATTGTAACTGTTTTTAATGACTAAATGTACCGTTTATTATTTTAAAAAAGGCATCCATTTTTACGACCTAAATATATTAGACTGATGAAAAATCAGAACTGTAACGGAGAGAGAAATGAATACCTTTTGACATGTCCTGTTCAAGAACGAAGTGACTTTACTTGTGCAACTAAAGGTCATCCGTGTTGCAACACTTTGGATATAGGACAATCTCTTCAAATAGCGTTTTTACTGACAACAATCATGTCTTCATTAACAGCTGTTGTAGTGAGGAACATTGACTAGTGAAATTCAAGCATGTCGGGTTGGAAGCAATTATCTAACGCAGTCAGTAGACGACAGCTGCGTAATCTTTCTAAATCAGAAAGTTGCAAATATAAGATATTAGTTTTGGGTTGATCGATCTAGAGATTAAGCACTCACTTAGAGACCTGAGGTCGGTACTATATTCTATTTCTAGTGTGATCATAGAGATATACTGCAGAAGAGTCTCATTTTAGGCTGAAACAAATGTTCAGTGCTCTTTAGCCTCAAGAAGAAGGTTTCCTACAGACAAAAGGCTGACTCAATAATAGTGCTACAAATAATTAGTGTCGTGAATACATGATGAGTAACATTGAGTATAAATCGCACAGGAGCTAACTGTTCCTTCAAGATTATAGATGTGCCTTGTAATGGACAATTGCTGACCGAAGGTCCTGTGTTCGAATCCTGCGAAAGGGCAGGAGTCATGAATGCGCACTGACACTGATGAGTCCCATAACAGGACGAAATTGCCTTTGAGTGCTTTCAGGTTTCTAATGTTGGTCTAACAATGACTGATTGATGATTCTGATGTGCAACAAACACTAATCTCCATAACTCTAATTGAATAATCCATAAGTTGTTATAACGTAATGAATACTTGACGAGTGGTAATGTTTGATCTGATCATGTCTACAAAAAATATAAAACGAAGTATATATAATCTTTATCATGATGTGCAGTATCCAAAATCCAAATGTCAATAAGTGCTTACTAACTCTTAACCCTCTGAAGTCACGAGGCTGATGACCCTTCTAACAACTAGAGCAACCATTTTTTTAGGTACATGGAACGTTCGTACATTGTGGGAGACTGGAAGACTATTTCAAGTTGCGGCAGAAATGAAAAGTTACAACCTCGAGGTGCTTGGCATCAGTGAAACACACTGGACACAGGTAGGACCCCTTAACCCAAACTGATTACTTAACCGGTTAGATAACAGTAGAAGAGAAAGTCTACTTGGCAATCGAATCATTTAGGTAAATGCACGTTTATATATATATATATATATATATATATATATATATATGTCTATATATATATATGTATATATATATATATATATATATACATCTTCACTCCTTAGAAAATGAATCTACCACTCAGCCAGTGATATACATTCATTCTTCAGGACAGTTTCTCATGGTTATAAAAACAGTCTTCTCATTTGATTTAACATTGGCCGTAATAATAATGATTAATTGTGATTCGAAAGAAGTTTATTTAAATATTCTCTGATTATCCGTTTATCATTGAGTAAGTAAGTAAGTAAGTAAGTAAGTAAGTAAGTAAGTAAGTAAGTAAGTAAGTAAGTAAGTAAGTAAGTGATTAAGTAAGTATGCAAGTACGTAAGTAAGTAAGTGAGTAAGTAAGTGCATAAGTAAGTAAGTGAGTAAGTATGCGATTGAGTACCAAGTGTATCCTTACTTCAAAAATGAAAAGAAATTTATATATATCCAAGCTGATAAAATTCGAACACAATGATGTCTTATATTATTATGAAAGACACCTGATTTGTTGATTTTCGTTAAAATGATAAGTGGTTCATAGTTAGACCACCATTTAAAACCTTAGAAGGACTGAATAATAGTTTCATCCTATGAGTGGAGGTCGTAGATGTCCGCTGTTGATAAGTCCCATACTAGGATGAAACAACGGTTCAATGCTTCCAGGTGTCTTTCTTATAATGGTCTAACAATGATCGATTCATGATTTCCATGTATCTCATTCCCAAAAGCGGCATGATTTATAGTATCACACCTAAAACAAAGAAGTAGAATAAAACAAGACCGACATATTCAATTTTCTAGATTCAATAATGTTCAACAAAATGTAACTAGTCCGAATACAAATTATTTTCATATGGAAAGATTGAAGAACAATTAATCAGAACTGAAAAATTGTTCGAATGACAACTACTTCTAATCAAAAAACTTTATCAGTGGAAACAAAAAGATAAAAGCAAAGTCCTTCTTCAGTTGAAAAAAAGTTTATATTCTATGCTTTCACTCGAAATCAGTGGTGACAAATAACCTAGAAAGATTGACTGTGTATCGAAAAAGTCAACTCTCTAAGTCAGTCAAACCGTTGGACTAATTCCTCTCATTATATTCATTTAATTTATGTCTGACATTTTTGAATGTAGGTGTTTATCAGACTTTGAAAGAACAGTGCACAATGATGAGTCATTCCCATAATATTCAATGTAACGTTGACATTTTAAAATCTAATCTAATCAAAAAACCGAATTGATTGATTAAAACAAATTATAAAAAAATTGATCAATAAAATCTTGTTATGAACGATTTTATTTCCTAAAAATGTACAGTCACACTTCGAATTATTTTCAAATAAACTAGTCTAAAAAATCTGTCAGATAATTGAATAATGAATGAAATTTTCATCATATTGAACACTGATCAAGTAAACTTTAACTGAAACTGTTTTCAAACTGAGTAAAAGTATACATAACCGTGCAACTTAAGCTAATCGATTAGGACTAAGATAGAGTCTCATTTATTTTGCGCAAAATTTAAAATACAGAGACAGATAACTTGTATGTTATTTTCAATTAGAATTATGGAGATTAGTGTTTTTACACATTTGAAATAATCAATCAATCATTGTTAGACAACCATTAGAAACCTGGAAGCACTGAAAGACGGCCGTTTCGTCCTGGTATGGGACTCATCAGTGGAAGTGCGCATCCACGACTCCTGCATCTTATAGGATTCGATTAACTGTTCCAACGATACATTTTGTATTTTAATGCGTACTGAAGAGTGTTTAGTGAAGTTAGATTAGTAATATCTCCCCCTCCTACTAAAACTTACTGTAAATCTCATCTCTAAATTACTTAAGTTTATGAACAGAAAGCTGATATAATTTTGTGATGTAAACACAACTTAGCTTGGCTAAGAGTGATAACCTTAACTCATAACACTAGATTGACTGTTAATACGTTGAAGTTAGACGTGATTTTAATAGTCTTGTGTTGAAATAAAGGCTTAAATTATCAATTATTAGGCAAATTTAGGTAATCCAGTTCAGTATTATTCACAAAATCGAGGTCTTAGGTACAACAGAAGTTTGAAAAATATGTACAACTCAGAATTTTTCACATCTTACAGTTGAAATGAAGTGTTAAAGAGAGTGAATACTAATCTAATATAGAAGTCTTAGTTATATGAATAGTTAAACCTGTTTATTTACACAATAACAGTTTGTTTCTGCTTTAAAATCTATCCGAGTCATTTAAAACAAATACTCTGGCCCAGTGGTCCGATGGTTAGGCGTTCGCGCATAATACCGAAGGTCCCCGGTTCGAATCCTGCGAGGTGAAGGAGTGGTGGATGCACACTGCCACTGATGAGTCCCATACTACGACGAAACGGCCTTCTAGTGCCTTTTGGTTTCTAATGCTGGTCTAACAATGATTGATTAATGATTTCAAATGTGTAAAAACACAAATCTCCAAAACTCTAACTGACAATTATTCCTTCGTTTTAAAATTTTGATAGAACAATGAGAAGACATAGTTAGTTTGACAACATTTACACTCATCAAGGCAATTTTTATGTGAAAATTAATAAAAGGTCAATCAAAAACGGAAGGTCAAATAAACATCAGCTGATCATTGTAAATGAACTAGTGAGAAAATTAACATATTATTCGAAATAATAAGAAATGTTAGCATTACCTTTGGGCTATCAAATGACTTAAAGTATACTGAAATAAATTCAAGGTCATAACAAACTATTTCTGTACACATGGGGGAGGTTTTGAATTTAAGAACAGGTGAAGTTTCCATAAAACTAAGAATTCGTACTTGAACGTTTCTATACAGTGTTTTAAAAGTGGTCTTATTGTCAATCGTGTTGGGGATGTTAGATCGGCAGAACTCACTTGATAAATGTCTTTATTTTGGATTTATTTATTTCATGGGCTGATCAGTTCACCTTGAGATACTAATTCCCACCAGTAGAATCATTGGCTATGATTGGTTAATGTGTTATTTTAGTGTGCTATTTTGTGACTCTCCCAAGGACGTCTCTATGGTGCATGAATAAACGATATTTGTGTGCTTCCTGGGTGTTTGTAGAATGCACTTCCTACGCTATATCAAGACTTCGTGTTAGTACATTTGGGTCAAGCGATTAGAGTAGCCTACCTGGACGCTGGTTCATTGTTTTGTTCTCGTTATTCGACTAAGGTGAACCTGTAATAGTTTCAAGCATTCCTAGAGACGAGTGTAGCAAATCGTGTGTGTTGCTATATATATGAAGCTTGTTCTTTATTTCCCGCGTTAATTGGGTTATTTGAAATTAACTGACTTCGAAACCAATAAACTAGATGTTCCATAACCCTGTATTTCATTGTCCGATCGCTGCCTATCCACATTAACATGTAAATTGATAAATGCAATGGGATGTGATGTAGTCATCGTTCGAGCAACATCTAGGTGCGTGTAGAATCATTGGTTTAATCCTTTCAGTTATAATTAGTTTAACAGCATAGTGATATTTTCTGTCGATCGCTGTTTTTAGTCTCTGTCTTAACATCAAACTGTTTGATTCACGTCTAAATAGTAAAGTGATATAAACAATTTTCATTTTCAACCGAATAAAAGAGAGGTTTTCGTCTTAAGTGACTTTTACCCCTATTTATAAACGTGCTTCAAACTAAGCTGACTTGTTTACTATCGGATTTTATATGCACAAATTACAATACACTTTGGGATTACACTGTTAGCCACAATCTATCCAGCGATCTCAAAGCAGGTACTTGGCGACATTCTGTACGATAGCTATTGTTGCAGCCTTGCAACAGAGTTGATTATTTCTATTACGTATGTAACCACTTAATCGAATGATTGGCTGAAAATATCACTCGGTGCTGTTGGCATGACATAGATGGATGTGATTAAAGCATGACTGTGTTAGCTGCACACTGATTGGCTAATTCTTATCCAATCAGCGCTAGTCAATACTTGGAGAACATTCTAGAAGCTTCTCATGTAAAAAACTGCAGAGACACTAAGATTGTTTCTATTTCGCCTTCACTTCGGCTTCTTACTTCCATTTCACCTTGCTATTTGGAATATAATCTCTTACTTGTTCAACTGTGTTCTGATATGAGGACTTGTCGAGTGAACTGGTGTCCGAGAATACTAACTAAGCAATAGGAATTAACTGGGTTCTATTAAGAGCAGATTATAACAGGTGTAAGCGATTAATTATGGTCCTTGATACCGACAAAGTTATACCACAAAGTTCAGTTGTGTTATTTTCGTTATAAACAGAATGAATCATGTCAAGTTCCTATACAAAAACAACGAATTTTGAATTACATTCTTTTCTATCTTATCAGTCAAGTGTAGAAAGGATTTGATTGTGAACGATTAGGTCTCGTGTGCTTTTACGTGGGTAGGAGGGAAGATGTTACTTCCCGGCTGCCCACATTGTGGAAGGGTTCAGGTTGTCCGAAAGGGCATCGACCTCGTCACCTTCTAACTCCTAGTGTAGTGAAGGAGAACACAGGTGAGGGAAACCGAATTGTATTTGACAAAAATTACAGAGTTACTCAGTAAAATAGGAAAACCATATCGTAAACCGTTGTTAATTTGCAAATCTTCAATCCATCATCAATCCATTGTCTGACATTTCACTTATGCGTTTCATACAAATTCCATTGTGTTCCCACTCTTCTTCCTTTCTTGATCTTACCCCATCTTCTGTAACCAGACTTCACGTTTACACTCACGTCATATACTACTTATAAGTTGCGCGCACCACACTCGTCCCGCCTTTTAATAAGCTGTCGTCGTAGCCTTTCTGATCGCCGTACCACTGTCTTCTTTGGTGCTTTCCGTGACTCACACACATGATAATCTTGAAACCACCTCTGCAGTTGACTAGCATTTACGCGCTTCTGCTTGTCTTCTCTCTGTAAACCCGTTTATCTGCGGATGATGCGATATAGTTCGTATCCTCTTGATTGTGACTAATTTGGTCTCGTGTGCTTTTACGTGGGTAGGAGGGCAGATGTTACTTCCCGGCTGCCCACATTGTGGAAAGGTTCAGGTTGTCCGAAAGGGCATCGACCTCGTCACCTTCTAACTCCTAGAACAGAGTTTATATAGTTAGAATTAGTTTGTCTTGTTAGCGTTTTTCTAAGCGAGGCAGGGTTTTTGTGCGGGAATGGGTAGGTAACCAACTCCAATCCCAACCCTTCTCCTTTATCCAGGCTTATGATCGGCAGTAGTCCCGAAGGGTCTAAAGGCGGAGTTTTTTGTGGTTGTTGTTGATCGTCTTATCTTATCAATTTCGTTTCTTTTTAATGACTAAAATCTTTTAAATTTTTTTGACAAAAAAAAGGGACAAACTTCTCACCATCATTCTTACCGTCAAAATTTTTTTCCTTACTCAAATATCCATTTAGTTAATTAACTATTGTGAATTAATTAAAATTTATAAATAATTATTCTTCTGCTCAAATCGATCAACTCCCCTTTTTTTCTCTCTACCCCTCTCTCAACTTACCGACTTTTATCGGAACATTTTCTTTTTCTATTGTACTTTCTAAAACAAGAAATAAAAGGTTAAAAAATTGTGTACAAAATTAGTACATTTGTAATTTTACATATATATAGTTAGCGGTTCAAAAGGACAAACTAAAAACAGTTATGCAATAGACACATTCAGTCAGTAGACAAGAAAAAAAACGAGGGAAATATCGATCGATTGAATAGATACAAATGTCAAGACAATACTACTTACTGTATTAGGTGAATAAATGGAGAACTATGAAAGACATCATTTAGAGGATATAACAAATGCAAGAGAAGACAATCAGCGTAGCAGCGGCCTCAGCAGCAATCAGTTTCATCATACATAAAAGGAGAAGTAATAGAGATTCTATGAAACAACACAACATGCGTCAAGCAAATCATGCTTGATGGAGATGCCTTGGAGGATGTTGACACCTTTACATATCTTGGCAGCATCATCGACAATCAAGGTGGATCTGATGTAGATGTGAGGGCATGGATCGGGAAAGCAACAACTGCATTTCTACAATTGAAAAATATCTGGAACTCCTAACAAATATCAATCAACACCAAAATCAGGATTTTCAATACAAATGTCAAGACAGTTCTACTGTCTGGAGCGGAAACTTGGAAAACTATGAAAGCCACCATCTAGAAGATACAAGTGTTTATGAACAGCTGTCTACGCAAAATACTTCAGATTTGTTAGCCAGACACTATCAGCAACAACGTACTGTGGAAGATAACAAACCAGATTCCGGTGAAGGAAGAAAACAGGAAGATGAGCTGGAAGTGGATGGGACACACACTGAGAAAAGTGTCCAACTGCGTCGTAAGACAAGCCCTCACATGGAATCCTCAAGGTAAAAGGAAAAGAGGAAGGCCAAGAAACACATTACACCGAGAAATAGAGAAAGATATGCAAAGAATGAGCAGAACTGTAAAGGGTAGCCCAGAACGGAGTAGGTTTGAGAAAACTGGTCGGCGGTCTATGTGTTATGCTCGTCAATTGATACGCTTGAATGCTATTACGAGTTCACCTTAATCGGTAGACGAGAACGAAGACAAATGATCCAGTGATACTCTAATTCGAGCATCTCAAGACTGCATTAAGTAGAGGAAGAAGTCTTGATAAGACGTAGAAAGTGTATTCGAACAGGATAGGAACGTCCTTTGGAAGAGCCACAAAAATAGCGTACTAAAATAATACATCAACCAATGTGATCTCAAGGTCAACTGAGCAGCCTATGCTCGAAAACATAAAATCCAAAATTAGGACTTATTTTAGCAAGTGAGTTCTGGAGAACTAACGTCCCCAGCACTGTGCTCAATTGGGGGTAATAGGCATAAGTAAGTGCATAAGTAAGTGCATAAGTAAGTGCATAAGTAAGTAAGTAAGTAAGTAAGTGCATAAGTAAGTGTATAAGTAAGTAAGTAAGTAAGTAAGTAAGTAAGTAAGTAAGTTAGTTAGTTAGTTAGTTAGTTAGTTAGTTAGTTAGTTAGTTAGTTAGTTAGTTAGTTAGTTAGTTAGTTAGTTAGTTAGTCAGTAAGTGGAAGCCAGTATGCATGTGTCGTCCTGACTTTTACGACTCTCATTCACTTGAATGTACCTGCAACTCACGGTCGATGCGTACTTTCGAGCCTCAAACCTAATACTACTTACTGGCGACATTCTATCTCTATTCTTTGTAAAATTGTATTATAATCGAGGCGATTCGCATAAGCTACCTTCCCCCATATACCTATCAGGACAAATCAAATTACAATCCGAAAAATGTATATCAACAATGTATTCATTCAAACTTCTTTTCAAAATCGAACAAAATTACTGCTAAACCATTTTATTATTAAGGAACATTTACGATTGAACACTATTCAATGGTTTGTTTAAAATGTCATTAAAAAAAAAGCCAAAACTCTTTTCTATTTATTAATCAGTAATATAAATTATTAATTTAAAGAATGATTCAAATTATCATCAATGATATAACTGAATAGAAATTATTATGTACCTGGATTTATTTTCGGCTTTCAGTTTCACCAAAATTCTCTTGTTTAATTATTTAAACAAACCGCTGGCGGTCATTTGACAGTAGTTATTCAATGTTTTATATAAACATTTTTATGATTAAAAAGCAGGTTTTGTTATTCATTATCTGTCAACTTGTAATTTGTTTGAAAATAAGTTTTCTATAGTTTAGACTAAAGAAATCAGTAAACTAAAAATTTTTTTTTGATCAGTTAAGACAAACAAAGATTCATTTTTTTCTTTAGTCTGGCAAAAAAATCTTCCTTTCCACTCTCGACCTTTTGAATACCTGAGTTTGTATCATTTGTTTAAAAGAAACTATTCAAAGGTCAAACTAAACTGCATTATTGATTTTTAAGGAACTCTTTAAAATGCTCTAAGCATACAAAAAATTGATGATACTGAGATGTTGCAGACGAAAATGTAGCTCATAGTGAAAGATTGTGATGGAGTTTCGTTTTCGGGGTTGAATTTAGTTTGATTGTGCAGTTTTCAGTTGTTCGATTCTGGGGATACAACATCATCAGCGCAAACTTCAGATAGAAGTGAAGCATTCAAATTTTTCCATGTTTGACCGGTAGCTTCTGTTGTTAACCTCAGTCTTGTTTGGTTTGTCTGTATTTCTAATTTCAGTGTATCCGCCTTTGATCTGTTTCTTGATCTTATATTTGTGGTCTATGATTTTCTTGATTGACTGATAAATTAGATCGATGTCGATGTGTTAGTTGCTTGTTGATTGACCAAAGTTCCAAACGTTGTTTTCACTTCCTCTATCTAATATTTCAATTTTGTTCCAATCGAATTTATATTCATGAATGTCATGGCGTTCAACTGCTAATTGATGTTCATGCAGATGAAACTGTCGAGCACGTCCACTTTGTCCAATGTCGTGTTCTTATTCTGAGCAGTTTATTTTGTAAATGATATTTGGTGTTTCTTCTAATGTCATTTTGTCTGTTGGTTTACACAGAATTGATTGACTGAAGTGATTCTGTGGTGTTGTGTGCTGCACCTATTGCAAATGGTTTCAGTAATCATACTGTAACTTCCGATACGTCTTTTATATGTGGTCGGACTATCTGTTTGTTAGTTTACGTACTCGGTTTCGCTTCTGTTGATGGTTTTAGTTGATACTGTTTGATGAAGTTGCGTGGATAGCCATTCTTTTGAAAGATATTTTTCTTCGTTTTCTTGTGCTACGTATGTGCTGTAGTGTGTTTTGGTTCTCTTGAACAATGTTTGTACTCAGTGGTCGGTTTTGTAAGTTCTTGACTAGTTGCTAGTGTAGTTGTGAATTAGATCTGTGTTGGTTGGCTCCCGAAATGCTTGTGTGTCCGTAGTTGCACTGTGTTGGTTCTGGTGAATACTAGTAAATTCAGGAATGATAGACTGTTATTTGATTCCTTTTCCATTGCGAGGTTTTTTTTATGTCATCAAAGATGTTGTTGATCCGATTGTAGGTGTTCTACAGCTCGTTTCTTTTAACAATGAAGAATAAGTCGTTAAGACAGAGAACCTTCAATGTTATGAGGAGGTGATTAAGAATACACTGTGTAAGACATTAGAATTTGCTGTTTCAGCGGCAACAATATACGTCTAAATGATCCGGTAGCCGAATAAACTTTATTTTCTACATTAATCTCGCTCAGTTAACTTAAGTTGAAGGTTAGCACATCTAACGCCTATTCTAACTATTTCTGCAGACACATTGTCACTTATGGTGTAGGCGAGATATCCGTTTGCCGACTAAACAACGAGTGTACTGGACAGTAGTTCTCTCCGTCCTACATTATAGTTATGCAGCATGGCCAATCAGAGTAGAAGATATTAGTAGGTTACTGGTTATCGATCATAGGAGCCTCCGAATCGTCGATGTCTCCGAAGCAATGCTCGTTTATCGTGGGACAACTGAGTGAGCAATGCTGTAATTAGGAAATGGGTGCTAAGTAAGGATGGTAGAACAATAAATGAAATATTAAAACTTCATCAGTTGAAGTTGTTTGGACATGTGTTGCGTTTGTCTAACCACCGACTGCCTCGTCGAGCTATATTTTGCGATGTAGGGATAGGTTGGACGAAACCTGGGGGCGGCCAAACCAAAACATGGCAGAAATCCATAAAGTCATTGACAAGTGGATTGAGTCATGTTGGTAGGTATCGACTACTTGGTTGGGGTCCACGAGATGATAGTAATCGATGGTTAGAGATCTTGAGTGACGTAGCTCAAAATAGCAGATACATCCACTCTTTGTGTTCGCTCAAATCCTAACCTGAATTCTTCATCTCCTTAATCTTTTTCTCTTTAAATTTCTTTCACTAGATTCTACTTCTTGAATAATATCGTCGAACCCTGACCTCTCAGATTACTGGTAATACTTCTACTACCTCTACTGTTATGGGATTTGAAATGATAATTGCATCTCTGTACCAATGTGGTCTGGTAACTTGAACTGATCTACGTACGTACGTATGATGTTCTGCGTTGCTGTTCATTTGATTTGATTTTGATCGTCAGTTGCAAGCGAAAATTGAATAAAAATTTCAGAATGTCAAATTCAGCAGATCAGCTTGTATCAACTGTACAACGGTAGCAGCAGAAAAAAAAGCATTCCAAGCATCCCAAGTCGAAAATGTCCAAAATATGCGCAACGCGTCAAACAAATTAGGCTTTAATCCTAGAAAAAAAAACTCATTACTGATTATGAAACTTAACTCCAAGTTTCTTTTTCTTGTTGTTGACTATCTTCCAACCAATGAACATTGAACAATATCCACTTATTTATTGATCTTTAGAGTTGTTTGTTTAAATAAAAAACCAACCTAGCTGACTGTTTAGTCTACTTTAGTAAGGTCATAAATTATATATCTTTGCTTTTCAATTTATTTTCGTTCCCGACAGAAAAACAATGACAATTTATAATAAATTTCTCACTTTATATATTTGACATGAGTGAAATACTATCAGAAAGTGTTTTTTATTTTCAAATCGTAAAATCCAGAATAAAAAAGCACTTATCAAGTAAACGTTCAACTATCATCGAAATTCGAAACATGGTAGAAATTTATGAAGTCACTGACAAGTGGACTGAGTCATGTTGGTAGGTATCGACTACTTGGTTGGGGGTCCGCGAGATGTTAGTAATCGATGGTTAGAGACCCTGAATGACATGACTCAAAAACCGTTTGTAATGGCGCAGGTGCATCCACTGTTTGTGCTCTCTAATTCTAGCCTTCTGAATTCCTTATAATCTCTACCTTTCTCGTTCTAAATTTACCTTACTGAATTATACTTCTCGAATCATATCTTTGCTCCCTAATCTTCTTCATTACTGCTAATAATTCTGCTATCACTATCACTCTTGGATTTGAAGTTACAGTTGCGTCTCTGTGCTGATGTGGTATGGCAACCTGAACTGATGTACTTACGTACGAAGTTCCGCGTTGTATCTGTCTGTCTGTATACGGACTGTACTAATGGCAACATCTATTGTTTAGCCTGTAGTGAGTGTGTGTACTTTTATGTCGAGCGCGCAGGGCTTGTCTCAAGCTTTCGGATGAATTAACTTATCCACTTCCTAACCACTAACTACCTCGTCGAGCTATGTTTTACTATGTAGGAATAGGTTGGAAGGAAGCTAGGCGCGGCCAAACCAAAACATGGCACAAATCCATGAAGTCACTACCAATGACTGTATTGAGTCATGTCGGTAAATGTAGGCTACCTGGTTGGTGCCCGCAAGATAATAGTAAACGATGGTTAGAGACCCTGAATGACATGACTCAACACCATTCGCAGTGGCGCAGGTGCATTCATTGTTTGTGTTCTCTCAAATCCTAAACTTTTTAATTCTTCATCACTTTATCTTTTTAAGTCTACTTCACTAGATTCTACTTCTTGACTAATATCTTCTAATCCTAACCTCTCTGACTACTTCTAATACCTTATCTACCTCTACTACTATTTGGATTTGAATTGACAATTACATCTCTGTGTTGATGTGGTATGGCAACATGAACTGTATCACTAAAATGGAACATTTTGATAGAAATTTTTTTTCAGATAACTCCCAGAAGTCTACATAGCCTGTCGAATAGGCGTAGAAATTGTATCTACTCACAGACTAGTAGAATTTATGGAAAGTGACAATTTTGTAGCATTGCTGTTTGCACACTAGACGGCTGGTTATAATCAGGAGGAGTTTTTTAGTCAATTTTAAAAACCATATAATAACTTTTATTGAAGTAAACGTTTCTTCTGCTTGCCTCCAGTTTTTGATTTGTGACGTTATGGGAGTGGTTCTATTCGTTCTAATGTCATTGATTGTATCAAACAGATTATTTAAGACAAAGTTAACCCTTCAGTGAGTCAAATTTAAAGTTAGAGAGTTATCATTGAAAATGTGGTTAGTAATATTTTTTGCGCGTTAGTTTTCTACGGGATACAGTTGCCAACCCCATGCCCAAGACTTCACCTTTATCCAGGCTGGGACCAGCAGCTGCTTCAGAGGGGCTTCAGGTGGATTTAGAATAGGAAATAAATCGAGGAAAGCACCTGACTTCATCACGAGACAAGCCTTCACCTGGAATCTTCAAGGCCGACAAAAAAATGATGGCCAACGAAAATGAACTAATCCCACTAATCAGCTTGTATGTACTCAATAATCACAGGTCCTATGATCATATGACAAATCTTTTGGGAGGTTACGGTTATTTTCAGTAGTTCCACCCATCTATTACATTTTGAGATAAAAACTCACATTTTTGTTATGTCATATTGCTGACATCAAGTTAAACTGTAGGAAAATATTAACAATTTATTTAAATACATGGTTGATGTTTACTGTTGCGACGTTTTCGAAATACGTTATTTTTAACTGAGCTTAAATCATAACGATATTTAGCTTTAAATAATATTTTTATAAGTGAAATCATGAACCAATCATTTCTAGACCACTGTAAGAAACCTGGACGCCTGTTTCGTCCTAGTATGGGACTCTTCGGTAGTGTTCATCTACTAATCCCGCCCGCTGGAATGAAAACCAAGACTTTCGGTCTTCTGTGTCAACATTTAACCTTTAAATTACTGAGTCAACATCTAACGATGTTAATGTCTGACTCCAATAAATCTAAGATATTGTACAACCTCGTCCACTGTCTACGATAACAACTGCTTACACTTAACAGGGTTGAAATCTATTGATCACGTCTTCTCAACAGATTGATCAAAGTTACATATCGACTCAATGGTCTAGAGATAAGGTGTTCCCTGAGTTCGATGCCCATAGACAGAGTTTCCCTGATAGGCACTGCTGAAGAGACCCATACTAGGATGAAACGACCGTTCAGTAATTCCATGTTTCCAGTGATGATCTAACAATCGTTGAATACATTTGAGAAAACTTATTTATTGAATATAAAATTAAAGTACACAAGCTGTAGAGAGAAATCATTGTTTTTACATTCACACAAATGAATCCAGTCAACAGTTGTACTAATAAGGTATTATGTAGTAGTTATTCAACGACTCCTCTAATTTTCTTACCCATCTAATCAATAAGATATCCAATATTAGAATGTACTAATAAGTCTTAATAATTAGTCAAATTATTAGCAGTACGTTTTTCAGTATATACATATAAATGTACATATATATGTAGAACCATTTCTCAAATATTTCGCAACAAATTTGTCGTGATCAGTAATCAATAATTCATTATTACTTAAGCTACATTGACAATTGAATCTGTGTTATTGTAAAAGTACAAATAAGATAAATTGCAAAATATTAATAATTAATTAATTAGTTAACAAATCAAGCACCTTTTTGAAATAGATTGCCAAAACTGAAATAAATATGTTTTGTTTTAATCGAAACTTAGTCACTGTATATACATCGGTATTCATGTTGAAATTTGAAGCCTATCACGTGTATTGTTGATGTATTATCTATTAAGTTACAGTGATAGAGATTTGTTCTTTGAACTGAATGATCTAGTTGTAAAGCTTACTTTGTTTTTCTACTGAACACAACATCATCTGCGTAACATTCAGGTACAGTTTCACTGGGGAATACATTGAATTGAGTCACAACACAAGCCCTCATTTGGAGTCTTTAAGTCCAAAAGAAAAGACGTAGACCAAGGAACGTATCACGTCGAGTATTAGAAGCAGATCTGAAAAGAATGAATAGCTATAAATGGAAACGAAGGCGTAGGACAGAGTAGGTTGGAGAATCCTGATCGGTAACCTATGCTCCACTGAGGGTAACAGGCCTAAGTAAGTAAATGAGCAAATAAGTAAGTATGTCAGTAAGCCAGTGGTTAAGTGAGTAAGTAAGTAAGTAGGCAAGTAGGTAAGTAAGTAAGTGAGTAAGTAAGTAAGTAAGTAAGTAAATAGGTAAGTAAGTAATTAAGAAGCTAAGTAAGTAAGTTATTAAATATGTATATAAATGAGTAAGTAAGTAGGTAAGTAGGTAAGTAAGTAAGCAAGTAAGTAAGTAAGTTAGTAAGTTAGTGAGTGAGTGGGTAAGTAAGTAAGCTAGTAAGTAAGCAAGCAAGCAAGTAAGTAAGTAAGTAGGTAGGTAAGTAAGTAAGTAAGTAAGTAAGTAAGAAAGTACTCTAGAAGTCATAAGTGTTGACTGTGTTTAAACAGCTCTTGGCTTCCCTCCATTATTATCGTTATTATTATCTGAAAAGAATCTCAGACACATAAATCTTAGTTCTGAAGTAAACATTTAACAACGGCTACATGAAATCGTTTCCCGTTGATCGATCTACTTGATATGATAAAACACTGTCCATTTAAATGTCTGTATGTATATATTCCCTGTATGTGTTCACATTGTCTTATGTTATTATGTAATTTGATTTAAACAACTAGTTGAAATAGGATGACAGAAAAAAAGAAAGTGAGGAATATTGAATATTGAATTGAAAAAATGTCAATTGTTTTATTTGTTTTTTTCGAAATTTTGAAAATGATACGATTCTAGAATGTTTTTTCTGTTTTTTCTGTTCATATTGTTAAGGTTGTTTGTGTCTTTGTGTTTAAATGCAATTAGTTAGCTATGTTACCGGATAAATTTTAATCACTTTTTGCACTATGTAGGTAAAAGTTCTTGCCTACATTAAAATAAAATTAAAAATTTTCCGCTTATTCATTATTTGAATGATTCATATCATGAAAATAAAATCGTATTTTATTATGAATTGATTCAACCAACATCATTTTTGTTTAAATTAATAGTCAGTCAGTTAGTCAGATGCAACGTAGAACTTCGTACGTAAGTACATCAGTTCATGTCGCCATACCACATCAGCACAGAGATGTAATTGTCAATTCAAATCCAATAGTAGTAGAAGAGGTAGTAAAGGTATTAGGAGTAGTCGGTGAGGTTAGGATTAGAAGATATTATTCAAGAAGTATGATTTAATGAGAAAAGTTTAGAAAGTCAAAACTAGAGTTGTTGAAGAACCCAGAAGATTAGGATTTGAGAGAACACAAAGAATAAATGCACCGGCACCATTGCGAACGATTTTGAGCCATGTCATTCAACGTCTCTAACCATCGATTATTATCATCTCGCGGACCCCAACCAGGTAGTCGACAATTACCGAGATGGCTAAGTCCACTCGTCAATGACTTCATGGATTTCTGCCATGTTTTGGTTTGGCCACCCCTAACTTTCTTCCAACCTATTCCTACACTACAAAACAAAGCTCGACGAGGCAGTCGGTGGTTGAGCATATGTAACACATGTCCCAACCACCTCAACTGATGAAGTTTCACCACTTCATTTATTGATCTGCAAATTTTTACCTAGCACCCGTTTCCTAATAACAGCGTCGCTCACTCGATTGTCCCAGGATATACGAGCAATGCTTCGAAGACGCCTATGATCGAAAACCAGTAACCTATGAAGATCTACTCTCACTGGCCATGTTTCACAGCCATTTAGTAAGACGGAGCGAACCACTGCACAGTACACTCGTCCTTTAGTCAGCAAACGGATATCTCACCTTCGCCATAAGTGACGCAGGTTGGCAAAAGCCGATCGAGCCCTCTGTATCCGAGCTGAGATTTCGTCAGTCACCAGGCCATCAGCATTGATGAGACTCCCAAGATAAGTGAAGTGTTCAACACGCTCAACGACTTCACTCCCTATCAGTAGTTCAGGTGCCGATGAATTCGAATGTTGAAGCAACATTTTGCATTTCGAGGGGGATAATGATAATATTATGTTCGTCATTTAGTTGATAAACGCGAACGAGACAATGAACCAGCGTCCAGATAGGCTACCTTGAATCCCAAGCTGTAAAACAGAAGTCTTGATAAGCGTAGAAAGTATATTCTACAAACGCCCAGCAATCACACAATACAACCAAGCATACAACTCTCGTTTATTTATACAACATGGAAACCACCATGGGACAGTTGCGAACATAGCACACTTAAATACACAGAAGCCAATCACAGCCATGGATTTTCCTGGTGGGAAATGAAATCTGAAGGTCAGCTGATCAGCCCATGCTGACAAACGTGAAAACCAAAATAAGGCATTAATCATGCGAGTTTTGTGAATCTAACATCCCCAACAGATAAGTTGAAAGAAAATTTGTATGGTAATCGATAGTGGTAGTTTAATGTAACAAATTGTGGTTCAAATCATTTGTCATTCATTCGTGATTATCATCGAAGGATTGTGGAGATTGTTGTGGTTCATATTGAAATGCAATAAATTGATCAGTGTTCAATCATGATAAGAAACTTGAAAATGCGTGAAGTACTGGCAGACACTTGTCAGAGTCGCGCATCTTTGAACGTGCAGGTGAAAATCAAACTCAAAATCTTTAGTGTCACTTGAAAGCTTCAAATGTTGATCATTTGTCACCTAATTGTTTAAATCAATGAGTCAAAACTAATTGATTTTACCCTATTCGTCAATAGAATGACTTATCTATGTTCTTAAGAGCCAAAGGAATTTAGTTCAAGTGATAACATACAATTGTATAGTGAACTGTTTTCATTTTGGGCTTCTTGTTTAACATATACAAATAATTTTTTTGAAATCATGACCTGATCAATGTTAGACTATCATTAGAAACCAGGAGGCAATGGAAGGCCATTTTTTCTGGTATGGGACTCATCAGCAAGTTGTAAGAGTTTCGGATATGCACTGTTGATGAGTCTCATAACAGGACGAAACGGCCGTCATTTAGTTCTTCCAGGTTTCTAATGGTGGTCCAACGTTGATGATGGCGATGATACGACAATGGTTGGACAAAGTCACATATTAGTTTGGGGTTTTATTGTTAGCAATAGAAATTAGCATTTCAAGTATCCAATTACTAACAATCATTAAAACAATATCGAGTTGATTTCAAGTTAACTTACTTTCTATGACCTTTATTTTGACTTGATCGAGAAAAATTCGATCATTACTGGTAAGAATTCACTAGTAAATGAATAAAACTAGGCATTTTGGCATGGTCTTATTCGAAATTAAAGAGTACAGTAATGTAATGTAATCTTAGTACTGGACTTGTCATTTAAAATGAATGTCACATCATGACTTTCAGGTTTCACCGAGTTACCAGCAAACGATATACATAGCCAACTTCATATAATTTTCCATAATGCGTGATAATCATTCTTTGGTCTTCCTGTTTTCCAACTGAGAGCTTGTACTGTGATGCACATAGGTAGTTTCCTCAATGTATATCCTATTCACACATTGATGAAAGATGTCAAGGCTGAAGGAAAACAGAAAGACCGAAGACTGTATTATGGCGAGAAACCCAGACAGACATGAGAAGAATGAACAGCAGGTGGATAAAACCAGAAATCAAATTGCAAGGCAGAGTAGGTTGGAAAATTCTGGTCAGCTGCCTTTGCTCCTACAAGGGTAAGTAGGTAAGTAATTAAGTAAGTAAGTAAGCAAGTAGGTAAGTAAGTAAGTAAGTAAGTAAGTAAGTAAGTAAGTAAGTAAGTAAGTAAGTAAGTAAGTAAGTAAGTAAGTAAGTAAGTAAGTAAGTAAGTAAGTAAGTAAGTAAGTAAGTAAGTAAGTAGGTAAGTAAGTAAGTAAGTAAGTAAGTAAGTAAGTAAGTAAGTAAGTAAGTAAGTAAGTAAGTAAGTAAGTAAGTAAGTAAGTAAGTAAGTAAGTAAGTAAGTAAGTAAGTAAGTAAGTAAGTAAGTAAGTAAGTAAGTAAGTAAGTAAGTAAGTAAGTAAGTAAGTAAGTAAGTAAGTAAGTAAGTAAGTAAGTAAGTGAGTAAGTAAGTAAGTAAGTAAGTAAGTAAGTAAGTAAGTAAGTAAGTAAGTAAGTAAGTAAGTAAGTAAGTAAGTAAGTAAGTAAGTAAGTAAGTAAGTAAGTAAGTAAGTAAGTAAGTAAGTAAGTAAGTAAGTAAGTAAGTAAGTAAGTAAGTAAGTAAGTAAGTAAGTAAGTAAGTAAGTAAGTAAGTAAGTAAGTAAGTAAGTAAGTAAGTAAGTAAGTAAGTAAGTAAGTAAGTAAGTAAGTAAGTAAGTAAGTAAGTAAGTAAGTAAGTAAGTAAGTAAGTAAGTAAGTAAGTAAGTAAGTAAGTAAGTAAGTAAGTAAGTAAGTAAGTAAGTAAGTAAGTAAGTAAGTAAGTAAGTAAGTAAGTAAGTAAGTAAGTAAGTAAGTAAGTAAGTAAGTAAGTAAGTAAGTAAGTAAGTAAGTAAGTAAGTAAGTAAGTAAGTAAGTAAGTAAGTAAGTAAGTAAGTAAGTAAGTAAGTAAGTAAGTAAGTAAGTAAGTAAGTAAGTAAGTAAGTAAGTAAGTAAGTAAGTAAGTAAGTAAGTAAGTAAGTAAGTAAGTAAGTAAGTAAGTAAGTAAGTAAGTAAGTAAGTAAGTAAGTAAGTAAGTAAGTAAGTAAGTAAGTAAGTAAGTAAGTAAGTAAGTAAGTAAGTAAGTAAGTAAGTAAGTAAGTAAGTAAGTAAGTAAGTAAGTAAGTAAGTAAGTAAGTAAGTAAGTAAGTAAGTAAGTAAGTAAGTAAGTAAGTAAGTAAGTAAGTAAGTAAGTAAGTAAGTAAGTAAGTAAGTAAGTAAGTAAGTAAGTAAGTAAGTAAGTAAGTAAGTAAGTAAGTAAGTAAGTAAGTAAGTAAGTAAGTAAATAAGTAAGTAAGTAAATAAGTAGGTAGGTAGGTAACAATCATCCAGTCCCACTAGTGTAGCAAGAATCCCCACGGTCAAGTTTGAACTTCACCGATCAATAGTAACTTACTCATTCAACAACTCCTAAAGTTTTCATACGAAGTTCTACTGTTAAAATCATTTCTGGTTTTCCTTCTTGATGAATATATCACTTGTTAGTACAGGAAAAAAATTGTAACATGTCAATTAAAAAAACGTAATCTACATGATGAATATTTTGAAAATTCTCTTTAAATTCTTATATTTAAAGGCTAAAAGTTCACAGTTTAATTGACAGTTCATAAATATCACTGTTATCATCTTATTGATAGACTATTGAACCTTTAAAAAATCTGTTAATTTATCCGATTTTCTCCCAAGGTCACAAGGAAATGACATATTCATTAAAACAAATTTACAATTTATAAATATAAATAAATTTAACATTGAAAAATTCACTGTAAATTTTCACTTGACTTATTAACCAATTTTATACTAGCCCCTCACTAATTCACTGCCAGGTTTGGCCTATTTATGTGTAAAGACGATTTCTTATGGTTTGATGTTTGTCTGATATATCTGTGTAGTAATCATAGAAACTTGAATGATATCTAGCCGTATTTCAACTGAAGACTGAGTTTCAAAGGATGAATAGAGGTGGGTCTTGTATAAACCTTAACTCAAGGTTGGATCCTGTCATTGGCTAATGCTTAGGACTGGAGATTATAGACGGAATAGCATATATAGCACTGAAAGTATTCTGATTGGTCAATGGAGTAAATGATATCGATCACGATGTCAGATATGACAGCTGTGAAACTGGCAAACTGTTATAGAACCATAATGGTTCACCAAACAATTGCGTTATTTATCTTTTCATGAATATTTCAGAGCAAAAACTGGACTTCTTCTTATTTTTGACAACGAACTGAGAAGTGAAATAACTGATGATTGGAAAAGTGCCTGACTGTTGATATTTACCTGAAAATTATACTCAATGGCGAATTCGCTTCATTTAGGAGGTGTATGAAGGGTTTCTTTTTGAGGAACCTGAAATGGGACTCAGATTATCGTTGTTCTTAGAGATCTAGGAGCATAAACTCAGAGCCTGATGGACAACTGCTTGAGGTCAGTTACAAATGGTATTTTTAAAGGAAGTTTGTAGATTGTTAGCTCCACTCTTCAAGTGGTCTTTACTTCAGTGCCAGATGTCGGTGGAGTCGGGGGAGATGTGACGTTTCTAGGGTAGATCTCTTTCAACCCCTTCCTTCCTTGTGATAAGACAGTATCGCTGCAGGTACTGGTTGTCCGAAGAAAACATCTTATTACTGTCACAGTCTTCTACAGTCAGCAGTACAACTTTTACCTCAGTCTTTGAGTTGCTGCTTTTAGTCTTACTGTTCGCCAATGAACCTGATTGGAATGGTAGGACTTAAAGGAATATATGTTCCAGCCAATATAGCTCGGTTGGGTCATTACGATAGGCAAGCCCGACCACCACACCAAGGTAGCAACTACAGTCAGCTTCAGTTGAAAATGTGGATCACTGAATCAGTGAGTAAGTTACTTCATACCCCTTAAGATAGCACAAATTCTTTGATGTACAGTGCTGATGAAGTTCAAACTATTCATAAATAGCATCAGAATACTTCTTCAGTTCTCAATACTATCGTAACATAAAAGTGTAACAGTATAAAAATCGTTTCCACTTACAACGCTTAGTCATATTGCGCGCTACAACTTTTGAAAACTGTAGTTCATTTTTTCAGAAAAACCAAATAACCAAATAATTGACCAATTGTTCCAATCGACAATTATTTCTACTAAACATAAAAAGATAAAATTGTTTTTTTTTCTTTATTCTGATTTATAAATGTTATTAACATGAGTATTCATTTGTCATTTATTTGAATGCTGCTTCAAAATGGCGCCATTTTATTGTTTTAAACAATAGAAAAACATTTTTGATTTAAGCATCGCCACCTCCATTAAATAAAAATGCTTTGCATTAATTTTATCGTCATGTTATCTAGCTATCAGTCAGCCGGTTGTTTTGTTACAGATTAGTTTTTGTTTGAATTTGTGATTGTGTTCAAACATTATTGAACATTAGCATCGAACATTGAACAGTGGTTTTCATTTGAATTGTGTGCCAAAAGAAAATATGGCCTTGAGATAATATGAATTGTGTTCAATAGTATATATATATATATATATATATATATATATATATATATATACCAAAAGACGCAGATCAATTGTTGTCGTAAATAACAATTGGAACATGGAAACAACTTACACAAATGAAGCAAATTCCACCTCATTGCACACTGTAGCTAAATGAATATTGTTGTGATGATATTTGTAAGCGAATGGTTATTAGTTTGAGTCCAGGATTGGATACCAACTCTTGGGTGAAAGTAGGTTCGTTAAGCTAAGTCTGGAATAGGATGAAATGCGAGCTCCGGATTCTAAAGCTAGCCATCATTTAATGTTGGGGAGGTTAGATCTCCAGAACTCACTTGATAAATGTCCTAATTTTGAATTTTATGATTTGGCTCATAGGCTGATTAGTTGACCTTGAGATCATATTTTCCAGCAGGAAAATCCCAGACTCTCATTTGTGGCTCTCCCAAGGGCATTTCAATTATGTATAAATGAACTCGATTTGTGTGCTTGTGGAACCTCATATTTTCCGGATGCTTGTAGAATACACTCTGTACACCATATCAAGATTTGTTGATATCGTTAGTGGGGCCTTGGAATGCTCGGATCAAGGCGGCCTATCCGTGTCATTGGATCATTTGTCTTCGCTCTCGTTTACCGACTAAGGTGAATTTGTAAGAGCATTCAAGCATATCATTTGACGAGCATAACATCTAACCTTGCTAATAGTAATAATAAAAATAATATTAATAATAGTGACATTATTCAACATCATAAACCTTAGAACAATGAAGAGCTGTAAACACCAGACGTGAAGTATGTTTTGAGACTGCCACTTTTCACGAATACTTATTTTATAAATATGCATCACTAGTCAGTCACGGTTGAATATCTTCAATTATCAATGTTTTCTATCACCTTATCTGTCATAACTTTTATAGAATGCATGAATCCTAACTTATTAGGGTTAATCGATTTTTTCAACGAATAGGCAAGGAAAAAGAAATGTGCCGATAACTAGTGTGTTTCCAATTGAGTTTTCCGATATTCAACTTCACCACGTGTACTATTTTAACGTTTCAGCAATGGTCAGCGTTTTATTCACTCCGCGTACGGCCCTTCAAAGGTTACTTCCGGGCCCGAGCCCGGAGGAAGGAGGCAAGTTGGTTACGGGGTTAGCATGCTAATGAGTAAGCCAATATACAATTCAAAGTGAAGAATAACGAATGCGGTATTCATTTGTCGATCCTAAGAAGTAGGAGTAGTCTGAAGTTATTGCAAATAGCTTGGAAATAAGCATTAAGCATTTTGGGTAACTAAATTATCACTTAGCACATTATTATGCATCTACTATCTAGCATTTTTTAAGTTAAGACTTAGACTACTGAACAATATATAGTAGTTTAGAATATATATAGTCATTTATGTGACAATCGTATTCTAACGAGTTGAATGAATTTTTTTTCATCAGCGGTTCACGTCATTAATTTTTATTTCATTTGCCTTTTGTTCATGAAAGAATCATGTTTTCTTTTATTCGCCTATTATTTCATTTTAAACCTACTCCTTGAAGCTTTGTTTCGATCTTAAATAGTATCATGAGGCAAAAAGCAACTTGAAATCCTCAAGACTAAAGGAAAAAATAAGTAGAATAAAGAACACACTACCCCGAAAATGGGAGAGATATATAAAAAGAATAAAATCTTTTTAGACTGAAAAGAAGAGTCCAGAATGGAGTGGAGAATACTGGTCAGCTGCCTATGGTCCAGTAGGGGTAGCAGGCGTAATTAATTCATCAAGTTCTTAAGTAAGTAAGTAAGTAAGTAAGTAAGTAAGTAAGTAAGTAAGTAAGTAAGTAAGTAAGTAAGTAAGTAAGTAAGTAAGTAAGTAAGTAAGTAAGTAAGTAAGTAAGTAAGTAAGTAAGTAAGTAAGTAAGTAAGTAAGTAAGTAAGTAAGTAAGTAAGTAAGTAAGTAAGTAAGTAAGTAAGTAAGTAAGTAAGTAAGTAAGTAAGTAAGTAAGTAAGTAAGTAAGTAAGTAAGTAAGTAAGTAAGTAAGTAAGTAAGTAAGTAAGTAAGTAAGTAAGTAAGTAAGTAAGTAAGTAAGTAAGTAAGTAAGTAAGTAAGTAAGTAAGTAAGTAAGTAAGTAAGTAAGTAAGTAAGTAAGTAAGTAAGTAAGTAAGTAAGTAAGTAAGTAAGTAAGTAAGTAAGTAAGTAAGTAAGTAAGTAAGTAAGTAAGTAAGTAAGTAAGTAAGTAGCATAAGTAAGTAAGTAAGTAAGTAAGTAAGTAAGTAAGTAAGTAAGTAAGTAAGTAAGTAAGTAAGTAAGTAAGTAAGTAAGTAAGTAAGTAAGTAAGTAAGTAAGTAAGTAAGTAAGTAAGTAAGTAAGTAAGTAAGTAAGTAAGTAAGTAAGTAAGTAAGTAAGTAAGTAAGTAAGTAAGTAAGTAAGTAAGTAAGTAAGTAAGTAAGTAAGTAAGTAAGTAAGTAAGTAAGTAAGTAAGTAAGTAAGTAAGTAAGTAAGTAAGTAAGTAAGTAAGTAAGTAAGTAAGTAAGTAAGTAAGTAAGTAAGTAAGTAAGTAAGTAAGTAAGTAAGTAAGTAAGTAAGTAAGTAAGTAAGTAAGTAAGTAAGTAAGTAAGTAAGTAAGTAAGTAAGTAAGTAAGTAAGTAAGTAAGTAAGTAAGTAAGTAAGTAAGTAAGTAAGTAAGTAAGTAAGTAAGTAAGTAAGTAAGTAAGTAAGTAAGTAAGTAAGTAAGTAAGTAAGTAAGTAAGTAAGTAAGTAAGTAAGCAAGTAAGTGCATAAGTAAGTAAGTAAGTAAGTAAGTAAGTAAGTAAGTAAGTAAGTAAGTAAGTAAGTAAGTAAGTAAGTAAGTAAGTAAGTAAGTAAGTAAGTAAGTAAGTAAGTAAGTAAGTAAGTGAGTAAGTAAGTAAGTAAGTAAGTAAGTAAGTAAGTAAGTAAGTGAATAAGTAAGTAAGTAAGTGAATAAGTAAGTAAGTAAGTGAGTAAGTAAGTAAGTAAGTAAGTAAGTAAGTAAGTAAGTGAATAAGTAAGTAAGTAAGTGAATAAGTAAGTAAGTAAGTGAATAAGTAAGTAAGTAAGTAAGTAAGTAAGTAAGTAAGTAAGCGAAAGCAGTATCAAATTGCATATATTCATGGTTGGTTTTTTCCTGATTATCAGTATAAATGTTAATCATGTTCATATTTGACTATCTAAAGAGTCAATTCTATATTCACTCTTGCTTAAGACCACATTAATGGTAGATGAATACTTTAACAGTGAACCTGTGTACACTTTAGATGATTAGTTGTCCAGTCACATCAATACTTATCATTTACAAAGGTAATTTATCTTAGTTTCAAAATTCTGACATGTAATCCAGTGGTTCTTAATAGATAGAACATGTCATTCCAAGGATGGAGTTAAAAACACTTATCCCAAGTTGTGCCTGTAAGCTTAAGGAAGTTAACACTCTCAGTGGAATTTCAATCCTTGTAAGTTTAAGATCTTATTTTACACTGAAACATAGAAGCACTGGATAGCCATTTCGTCTAGGGATACATCAAAGACTGTTGCTACTAACACAGGATTTGTACTGTTGATGAATCCCATAGCTGGACGAAACACACTTTAACTTGAAATCGAGCTGTTGCGTAATCTGAATAATAACGAAATCAAAAATTGTAACAATAATAATAATAATCGTCATTTTCGATTGTTCAGTAACAATAAAGGTGATATGCTCGTTATCTGTTATGCTTGAAACTATTACGGGTTCATGGTAGCCGACAAACTAGAACAAGACAATGAACCAGTGTCCAAATAGGCTACTCTGATCTGTTGACTCAAACGAACTAACGAAAACGTCTTGGTATAGCGTAGAAAGTGTATTCTATAAAAACACCCATCAAGCACAATGATCTCAAGTACACAAATCGCGTTTATTTATACATCATGGAAACGTCCTTGGGAGAGTCGCAAAAATAGCAAACTTAAATAACACACTAGTCAATCAAAGCCGAGGATTTTCCTGGTGAGAAATGTAATCGCAAGGTCAACTGATCGGCCAATGAATAAAATCCAAAATTAAGACATTTGTCAAGCAATTTCTGGGGATATAACGTCCCCAACACTATCAGATAAACTAATATGCTGGTGCAAAGAGCAGCAAAATAAACGTGATGAAATTTCTTTTAAAAAAGGAACAAACTGAAAACCATCATTTTCAAAAATCACTTATTGATCCATCATTTCACTATGTTTACTGACTTACTTACGTCTGTTACCCCCAATGGAGCATAGGCCTCCGAACATTTTTCTCCAACCCTTTCGAGTTCTGTCCAATTTTTGTTCATTTTCCTCATGTCTTTCTCTATTTGTCGGCCCTAATGTGTTCCTCACATCTGCATCGGATCCATCTTGATTGTCGATGATGCTACCCATATATGTAAAGGCATCTCCATCAAGAGTGATTTGGTTGGGACATGTTGTGTTGCAACGGAGAATTTTGCTTTTTTCTTTATGTATGTTGAGACCTGCTGCTGCTGAGGTTGCTGGTACACTGATAGACTTTTATTGCATTTGTTGTTGCGTGTGCAATGGAAGAGTCAGGTCATCTGCGAAGTCCAGATCATCCATCTGCGTTCTAGCTGTCCATTGGATACCGTGCTTCTCCCCAGATGCTGACGTCTTCATAATTCACTCGATCACCAGGAGAAAGAGAAAAAGTGAGAGTAAGCAATCTTACCTGACACCGATGTTTCACTTCGTACGAGCCCTTTAGCTGTCCTTCGTGTACGATTTCGCAGTTGAATTCATCATAAGAATTCCGTATGATGTTAACTATTTTCTCAGGTCCGCCGTAGTGTCGAAGAAGCCTCCATAGTATCTTCCTGTCCACGCTATCGAATGCTTTCTCTTAGTCAATGAAGTTGATGTAGAATGGTGAGTTCCATTCAATTAATTGTTCTACAGTGATCCTTAATGTTACAATTCGGTCATTACACGATCGATCCTTACGAAATCCAACCTGTTGATCTCAAAGTTGAGTGTCTACGAAGTCTTTCATTCTGTTTAACAATACCCTATTGAAGACTTTGCTTAGGATTGAGAGAAAAGTGATGCCTTTCTGTTTCTCGCATTGCTGAGATATTTTGATGAGGTATCCTTCTTTCCAATCTGATGGTACTTGTTCTTCATCCCAAATTTTCTTGAAGTGAATGTGAAATATTTTTGCAGTTGCTTCTACATCTGCTTTCATTGCCTCTGCTGGAATGTTGTCTGGTCCTGTTACTTTGCCACTATGCTTCAGTCATATTAGTATAGACAATTATAGGTAGTGCAATTCAATTCTCGTATACATACAAAGTGATTTAATGGAAGAAAAGTATCGACCTGTGATGCGCGCTACTTATAGGTAGTATATGACGCGAGTGTAAACGTAATGTCTGGCAGCAGAAGATGGGGGAAGATCAAGAAAGGAAGAGTGGGAACACAATGGAATTTGTATGAAACGCATGAATAAAAGTGAAATGTCAGACAATCGATTGATGATGGATTGAAGATTTGCAAATTAACAACGGTTTACGAGATGGTTTTTCCTATTTTACTCAGTAACTCTGCAATTTTCGTTAAATACAATTCAGTTGCCCTCACCTGTGTTCTCTTTCACTGCAGACCTATACTTGGAAAATACCTCATCAAATATTCGTTCACATGAATTTGGTATAAGAAAATTGAATACTGAATCGCGGTATTTTTAAAATAATAATAATAATAATCGTTTCTTCTTATTACCTACATGTTCTGTAAAATTCGTAAAAATAAAATGAAATTTTCATTATGTTTTTTAGTAAATATTCAAACAAAAATATCCAACTGTCAGTTTTCAGAATTCAATTTTATCCAATTTATAGTTATCATCAAGTAGTTTCATGAGTTTCATAGAATAAAATCCATTATGGTTATTAGTACAGTCTAATATGTAAATGTCTTATTCTATTTAGGATTTATCAGACGAATGTAATTGTATTTCAGCGTTATAGATACTCAAACCTTGTAATTCCTTCCTTTCTTGCGTACTAACTTGTTTACATACTTGCTTACTGAACTACTTACTTACTTACTTACTTACATACTTATTTAATTACTGACCTACTTCCTTCCTTTCCTGCTTATTTGCGAACTTACTTACCTACTTACCAACTTATTTACTTAATTACTCACTTACTCACTTACTTACTTACTTACTTACTTACTTACTTACTTACTTACTTACTTACTTACTTACTTACGTACTTACTTACTTACTTGCTTACTTACTTATTCACTTACTCACTTACTTACTTACTTAAGCCTTTTACCAACATGGGGGCATATACCACAACTTACACTATTAGCTATTAGTTTGTTTAAATAAACAGAATGTCAGTCTTAGGTTTTAACATTTTTCGCGTACATTATCGCAATATGTATACGTCATTTATCATCTGTTATGTCAATAACACAAAGATCTGTTCAATAATAATTACGTCCCATTATTTTTTTCGAAAAAAAACAAACATCTACTTATATATTCTTATCATCAATAGTTTCGTGTTATTTTTTTTAAAAATTTATTTGTTTTAATTAAGCAAACAACATATGGCTTTAAATGAATTTATTTATTTCATAAATCTAAGGTCATTCAATGAATAGTGATAACAAAATTAAACAAAAAACATCAACATGAACTAACCAATTTACGAGGTTGTGAAGATTGATAAGGTATATATACATTTGAAATCATGAGTCAAGACAAGTTAGATCACACCATTAGAAAACTAGAAGCACTGTGTGACACACTAGTCCAGATGTTAGGTGTTCGCATGCAACATCGAAGGTCTTTGGTTCGAATCCTGTGAGATGCAGGAGTCGTGGATGCACACTGTCACTGATGAGTCCCATACCAAGACGAAACGGCCATCTATCAGTGCTTCCAGGTTTCTAATGGTAGTCTAAATTTGATTGATTCATGATTTCCAATCTTTTTATTAACCAATTAACAAGTTAAGTCATAATAATCATTACAGAAATGATAAGAAGTTAATCTTGAAATGTTTTTCATCATAAACTGGTGAAGATTATTGACGTACATTAAAAATGATGTTAGAATACCATTCCATGGAAACACGGAAGCACTGGATAGCCGTTTTGATTTTCTAATTTCAGTAAAACTCAGTAATCTCCATAAAACTCAGGTCAGAATAAAAAAAATCATAAAATTGTGCTCATTTATGACAAGGTGTGTAAGGAAATTCTTGGAGTTCTAGTAAGAAGCTGAGACCAATAGAGGTCATCCCTGTTGGGTGCGAACTAATCGCCGACCGAAGGGTTGCGCAATAATTTGGTTTAATTAGAGTTAGAAATCAGCACCGATAGATGCCAGTTCTGTGGTCTTGTGGATCGAGATCGAAGCCTTGGGGTTCGGTTTTCACGAGTAGGAACAGTGGATATGGAAGGCTGATTAGTTCGTTAGTAAGCAGAAAAACGGTCATCCTGAGCTCCTAGGCTTCTGATATGGTATAGAATTGATTGGAGTTTAAATATTTGTGCTTTTTTGGGACAGAGTTTTGAAGGTTTGTGTTTTTACACATTTGAAATCACCAATCAATCATTGTTAGACCACCATTAGGAACTTGGACGCACTGTACGACCGTTTCGTCCTGGTTTGGGACTCATCAGTGTCAGTGCGCATCCACAAATCATGCTCCGCACAGAATTCGAACCCGGGACCTTCAGTATTGTGTGCGAACGCCTAACCATCAAACCACTGGGTCGGCATCCAAAGGTGTTCATGACTAACTCTGATTGATCTAGGGATTTTGTGCGACCTCAAACCATTTGTATTTGGTAGTAGGTACTGCCTACACCCAACAGGGTTGAACTCCATTGGTCATTTCTTCTCAACTAGAACTCCATGGAATTTCCTCACGAAGCTAGTCACCAGTGTGCACTGTTACGACATTTTCGGGCACAGTTTTGGAGGTTTGTATTTTTACACACTTGAAATCATCCGTCAATAATGAAGGTCCCGGGTTCGAATCCTGCGAGGAGCAGGAGTTGTGGATGCACACTGCCACTGATGAGTCCCATACCAGGACGAAACGGCCATCTGTCAGTGCTTCCAGGTTTCTATTGGTGGTAGTGTAACAATGATCGATTGATGATTTGTGTTTTTTTTCAAGTTTAACTGTTGAATACTTTTGTTATTGATCGTTAGAATCATTGATAAAATATAAGTAATGAACTTTGAACGGAAACTAAAAACCATAGTAATGAAGTATTTTTTTAATATATCACGCCCACATGAATTATTGTAGCATTTAAGCCAACCGATCAATACATTTTTATTGAGTCTCAGCTTGATTAAGTCAGTTATTCAATCATTATCTTGACTGTTTTTATTTGAACATATATATGTCGATCAACTTCATTGACTATGAGAAAGTGTTTGATATTCAGGGCAAGATGATACCATGGAAGCTACTTCCACACTGCAGTATGTGCATGAGAAGAAATACAATATCATACGGAATTCTAATGCTGGATTAAACTACATGATCGTCCATGGAAAACAGCCCACAGACTCGTTCGAATTGAAGACCGTCGTCACACAAGGTTACTTAATCTTACTCTTGTTCGTTCTCCTGGTGACTGACTGGATGACGAAGATGTCTGAAGGCAGTCATGGAATATAGTGGACAGCTTGGATGAAGCTGGATGATCATGACTTTGCTGATGGTCTTGCTCATTTATCACATGTGCAACAACAAATGCGGGTGAAGATAACCAGTGAAGCAGCAGCCTCCGCTGCAGTAGGTCTCAACAGACAGAAGGGAAAAAGGAATACCTCAAGCTACAACACAACATAAGTCAACCAAATCACACTTAATAGAGAAGATTTGGAAGATATGGGAAACTTTACGTACCTGAAGGGCATCACTGATAAACAAGGTATATGTGAAGACATGGAATACTTAAACAAGAGCAACATATCTACAAACGAAGAACATTTGAAACTGAAAATAACTGCCCACTTACAACAAAATCACAATTTTTAACATGCGAAAACATGAAGAACCACAGGAGCCGCCATCCGGAAGACTTAGGTTCTGATTAACAGTTTTTCTGCTCATCTACAGGCCGGACACCATCAGCAACAACAACAAAACAAACCAGATTGCAGCTGGGGAAGAAATTGAGGAAACGCCATGCAGATGAAGTGTACATACATTGTGGAAATCACTTAACTACGTGATGAGACAAACGCTTACTTGGAATACTGAAGGCCAAAGCAAAACCACTAGATCAAAGAACATAGAATGCCGAAAATCGGAGAGAGACATGAAAAGACCGAACAGCAATTGTAGTAGAACTGGAAGGGAAGATCCATGACAGAGTTGGTTGAAGTTGGCTGGTCGGCGACCTATAATTCAAAATAACCTTGAATGACAGTAAACATTTCACAATTCAACCATCTAGATCATAGGATATGAATTGTTCAATAAAATATCTTCCGGACTAATCCAATCAGTTAGTTAGTCAACTACAACGTAGAATTTCATAAGTACTTACATCAATTCATATTAGCACACAGAGATACAATTGTCAATTCAAATCACATAGTAGTAGAGGTAGTTGAAGTATTAGTGGTAATAAAAAGGGATATTATTTCAGATATTATTTCAGAAGTATAACTCAGTGAGATTAATTTAAAAAATTGAAGAGAACACAAATAGTGGATGCACCTGCTCTATTGCAAACGATCTTGAGTCTTTTAGTTCAACGTCTCTATTCATCGGTTACTATCATCTCGCAGACTCCAGCCAGGTAGTCTTCACCTACTAACATGGCTCGGTTCAGTTGTCCGTGACTTCATGGATTCGTGCCAAGTTTTGGTTTGGTCGCTCCTAACATTTATCCAGCCTACCTCTACACCACAAAATATAACTCATTGAGTCAGTCTGTGATTGGGTTGAATTCATTGTTACGCAGTATTAACTACAAATAAAATCGACGCGTTTTATAAATTATTTTGAAGAATCTTCTAGAATCTTCTATCCCTCCTTTTTTGAAAAATGTGCCAATTTAAGCGCCACTTCAACTTCAAAAGTCAATCATTTTCATTTTCTCCGACTTACTACGGAGACATCATCTCTATTCTTTCTTCTAGTGTATTATTCAACCTAAAAAAATGTGTACTTTAATATCCAGAACTAATGAATCACTTGTCACTGTGATACTGTACGATCTAAAGGCCGTTTCGTCCAGGTATGAGATTCATCAGTGTCAGTGCGGACCCACGACTACTGCACCTCTCAGGGTTCGAACCAGGGCATACGGTCTTGCGAGCGAATGCCTAAATCCTGGACCACTGGGCTGGCGTCCGACGTTGTTCATGTCTAACTCGGATCAATCTAAGGATGTCGCGCGAACTCACCCGTTTGTCTTCGGTAGTAACTACCTACACTCAAAGGGTTTGAACTCCGCTGGTCACATGTTATCATTAAATTCAGAGAAGTTCCTCACGAAGTTAGTCACTAATGAGCACACTGTACGAATTTCAAATGGAGTTTTGGAGATTGGTGTTTTCTTGTGGTGGTGTTTCGTTCTCTGAGCTGGTTGTTTTGGTTGTGGAGCTTTCATTGTTCTTCTGAACAACATCATCAGCTTCACTTCTATCTGAAGTTTGTGCTGATGTTGTGGTATTTAACGGTGTTAATGTCTAAATCTGATCAATCTAAAGATTTTGCGCTCAACCTTACCCGTTTGTCTTCGATAGTTCCTGTTTACACCCAACAGGATTGAACTCCATTGATCACGTGTTCTCACTAGAACTCTAAAAAAATTTTCTTTGTAAAACTAGTCAGTAGTGAACACATTATAATCATTGTTAACTCATTTAAAATCGAACAAGTACACTTCATAAAAATAATTTTTCCGATAATTCCAAAAAATCTAGCCTTTCAATCGACAGAAATAAAGATTTTAAGTTTTATAGTGTAGTGAACGAGAACACAAGTGGGGCAACCGAATTGTTTGTATTAACGAAAATTACAGAGTTACTCAGTAAAATCCGAAAACCATATCGTAAATCGTTAATTTGCAAATTATCAGTCCATCATATCGAACTGGACTGTTCCTGTTGTAAAACATCAATCCATTGTCACTATTCATGCGTTTCATACAAATTCCATTGTGTTCTAACTCTTCTTCCTTTCTTTATCTTCCTACATCTTCTGCTGCCAGACATTACGTTGATACTCACGTCATATACTACTTATAAGTAGCTCGCACCACGATAGTTGTTCCTTCCGTTGAAATATCTTTTTTAGATTGATAACTGAAAACCTAGATTTGAAGTTTGAACATAATTTAGATAGGGTTGGATTGGACAATCTCAAAATTTTTCGAGACCTTATGAACTTTATCATAATGGTAAACATGGCAGGCGATGATAACTCAAAGATTGTATTGATAAGGATCATTAATCTATCTAAAAGGTGGGAGACAAACTACACGTTATTTTTGCAAGGATACTGTGTGAATGATCAGTAATGTCAAGAACCTTCAGCAAACAGTGTTTATTTGAATGAGCATACTTAACCTGGATGTCAAATGTCCGATTTTGGAGTTATTTTTTTTCAATGTGTAAGTAAAAATCGAATCATTTGTTTCTTCAGTATTCAGTTAATTTATAACTTAAAAAAATGACAATCCCAGAGATAAATGTAACTATGTTGAACTGTTATCTTCTTCTACTACAAAGAGTGTTTTTACACAATTGAAATCATCAATCAATCATTGTTAGACCACCATTAGAAACTTTGAGACACTGAAAGATGGCTGTTTTGTCCTGTTACGGTACTCATCAGCATTGCGCATCCACGACTCCTGCACCTCGTAGGATTCGAACCCAGGACTTTCGGCCTTGCGCATGAACATCGTCGAGCGTAGGCAGTAACTACCGAAGACAAGTTGGTGTGGTCGCACAAAATCTCTAGATCAATCACAGTTACACATCAACACCGTAGGATGCCTGCCTAGTTGTCCACAGTTTAGGCATTTGCGCGCAACACCGAAGATCCTGAATCTTAATCCTGCGAGGTGCAGGAGTAGTGGATGCTCTCTGCTGATGAGTTCCATACCAGGACGAAACGGCCATCTTTCAATGCTTCCAGGTTTCTAATGGTGGTCTGGCAATGATCGATTGATGATCTTAATGCGCAGAAACACTAATCTCTATAACTCTAATTGAAAATTATAGAAAGTTTATTTTAACATCGATAATTTCTAATATCCAGGTCATAAAAATTTTTTTTTCAAACAACTAAAATTCACATTAATTTCATTCAGTATTCATTTAATTTAACTGAATTTTATTTAAACAATTGTTAATTCAAACTCATTCAAATTTACCGCTTTAAATAAACCAAGTACAAATTTATTTCAGTCATAATCTCATCCATATTTACTGTAATTAACTGGATAATTCGTTCTTAACGACAGTTTAATGAACTCAGTAATTAAAGCCGTGAACAGTGAAAGTCTTTCCTACCATGTGTAGGCAATAGCTACCAAGGACAATCGGTAAGGTTGAACAAAATCCTTAGATTGATCGAAATTACACTGTTGGATGCCGTGTAAGTGATCCGGCGGTTAAGTGTTCGCACATAAGTTCGAGGGTCCTTGGTTCGATTCCTGCGATTGGTAGGAATCATAGATGAGTCCCATACCAGGCCGTCCAGTGCTTCCATGTACTAAATGGTAGCCTAAACGATAATCATTACATATTTTCAATAATTAATAACAATTTCTTCATGTCTTTTATTTATTAAATAAATCAATAAATTGAACAAAATATGATTAGATTAACAAATTAAATCAAAAAAATACTGTTAATAACAAATATATATTTTAGCATTTATGATTGGTTCATTTTGAATGGGAAAGGAAAAACAAAAAAAAATAACGTACCTTTTAATTTGATTAGTTATTTTATTGCCTACTTCACTGTCTTTCCTTGCAACTGATTGGTTCTTATTGAAACAATTTGCTATCGTTCGGCCCAACAAAATGAAAGTCTACATTTGGATTGAAACAAATAAAATCTGTTCAATTTAGTTTGTTTGTATGTATGTATGTATAGATAGATAGATATTTATTGAATTGGTCTAATATTTCCCTATTTTAATAAATTTCTAAATTATTCATTTCAGTGAAGTTTTAATTTGCATTGAACAACATTGATGTTCTGTGGAAATTTTTAAGGAAAATATTAACTAGTCCAAGAATCTCCTCATAAAGAAGGTTGTTCGATGTGAAACATAAAAATGTTTTAAATTCAAAATATGATTATTTCTGAAACTAAAAAAACATCACAACCTACTTGATTGAGGGGTGCTTTGACTTCATACATCAATAAGTTAGGATAAGTTTTGATTTAGTCCTTTTCAAGAAATATCATTTTTATCAATATGTATATGTACATTTTAACATATATTTATATATTTTCATGTTTTTAATCCTGATCAGCTTGGTCGATTTAGACGCTGAACTCTAATTGATCCTGGATATAAGGATTTCTTTGAGTTGGATGCATCTATAATAATTATGATAGAGAATTCTTTCTACATTGCATTTTTAATTTTTTTCCCAGCGGAAATCAAAACCAGGTACTGTTCATCTTCATTGAGTTCATAATTGCATGTAGTTGTTGTTAGATCAAGGGACTTATATCAGTTCATTGGTAGTAACTTGTTGAAATATGACGTACATATATGAGTATCTCATTATGTTGCGTAATTACTTACTTCTTCCTGTTAAGCGTCGTGGAGTATGGACCGCTAAGCATTATTCTACAACCAACTTTGTCCTGATCTCTCTTCTTCAATACTATTCATGTGTGCGCCTTCGATTTGCGCGTACATTGAGTTCTGTAGTTGTTATGCTCGTCTCTAAGTGTGCTTGAAACTATTACGGGTTCACCTTAGTCGATAAACGCGAACGAGACAATAAACCAGCGTCCAGGTAAGCTATCGGGATCCGATTGTCCTAATTGTACTAGCAAGAAGTCTTGATATAGCGTAGAAATTGTTGTATTCTACAAAAAAGCACTCAAATGGCGTTTATTTATACTTCATAAAGATGTCGTTGGCGCAGTCATAAAAAGTAGTTTACCTCTTTTAACTGTTTGCCTTAAGAATTCCTAAGTGTTTGTTTAGTTCTCTGGTAATTTAATACAATTTTTAATAACTCAGTATCATCTACCGATCATAGACAATCTTGTTACATTGATATCCTCACTATTGTGTCATGGGGAATTCAGTTCAATATTCAACGTTGTACAATGTTGATCATCGAATTGATTGAATAATTGTTTACAGAATTTAAAATAAGTAAAAAAAAATAACTGAAGTTAGTTTCTGTGTTTGTTCATTGTTACAATATGAACAATAATATCATTGTATAGTCTACTGATGAAATAATAAATAAGTAGTATTGTAGTGAAAGAGAACACAGGTGGGGCAACCGAATTGTAATTAACGGAAATTACAGAGTTACTCAGTAAAATTAGAACACCTTATCGTAAATCGTTCATTTGCAAATTATCAGTTCATCACATGGAACTGGACTGTTCCTGTTGCAAAACATCAATAATCCATTGTCACTATTCATGCGTTTCATACAAATTCCATTTTGTTCTAACTCTTCCTTTCTTTGATCTTCCCCCATCTTCTGCTGCCATACATTACATTGACACTCACGTCATATACTACTTATAAGTAGCTCACACCACAGTATTATTCACTTGAAGCTTAATACATTTCATTTATTATTTTTTAAAGTTTGAATATATATGTAGACAGATAAAGATTTGTACATGATATTTGGTAGTAAAATAGGTCTTCTTCTCAATTCGTCACGTAGCCAGCCAAATAAACCGTTCAGGACACCACATATCATAGGTATAAACTTAATTAAGTCTGTATAGACCACTTGTGGTGTGTGCTACTTATACGAACGATATAAGTAGTATAAGAAGGGACGTGAAAGAAGAAGTCTCACGGTCACAAGAGGAAAACCGAAGGCAAATGGAGCAAAAGCAAGAAGTAAATGGAGTACCGACAGGAAGTAAAGGAAGCAACAACAGGAATGGAAGAAGGATAGAGCGTTGGAAGTCAAGACTCAAAGATAGTGTGCAAATAGAGTGTTCAATGTAATGTTTTAGTTTTCAATTGATTAAGAGTGTAAATTTGCATAATACAATCTTCCGCGCCTGCGGTGGCGTTGGGGACTCTACTAAGAGGCAGGGCTGTCGAACTCCACCAGCAGCCTTTCCGTCACCACCTCACAGTCAGCGTCCTCCACACCACCGTACACCGCTCTCGCCCTGCTCCTTGACTCCTACCAGCTCCGCCACGGCCTCGAAATCTTTCAAGAAGACGGGGACGTAAGGAGCTTCTTGGAGGAGTCCGAGGCCGTGGCGGAGCTGGTAGGAGTCAAGGAGCAGGGCGAGAGTGGTGTACGATGGTGTGGAGGACGCTGACTGGGAGGTGGTGACGGAATTAAAAACAAAAACATTACATTGAAAACTCTATTTGCACACCATTTTTGAGTCATGACTTCCAACGCTCCATCCTTCTTCCAATCCTGTTGTTGCCTCCTTTCCTTCCTGTTGGTACTCCATTTACTTCCTGGTTTTTGCTCCATTTGCTTTCCGTTTTCCCCTTCTGATCGTGAGACTTCTTCTTTCACGTCCCTTCTTATACTACTCATATCGTTCGTATAAGTAGCACACACCACACACTGACTAGATTAGATTGGTAACGAGGTCAAAGTATCGGAATTGTTTGAAAGCAAGATCTAATCTCAATACGTGTTAACCTCCAGCCGAGGACTGGCTACTTAAAGTAACTTAGTGGTTACAAAGTGATGATCTGAAGCTTTGCCAACTCCTCTTTTGGTTCTTACGTCCTCTATGGTTCTGCTCAATCTTTCATTGATTCATGCGTGGTTGATTTGGTTCTGTGTAGTGTGATCCAAACAAACACAGATCACTTCGTCTATGCGTTTATGTGGGAATATGATGGCACCTATGACTAGTTTGTTGAAGGCACATGGGTTTGGAAATCTCTTTCCAGTTAAGTTCTTTTCTCTTAGTCCATGTCACCCTATCATGTCTTTATATCCATGAAAAAGCCCTGAAGGTGAATAGGACAATTTGAATAAAGCATCCAGTTGTGTCACAAAACAAACTCCCATTTAAATTACCCAAGGTCAAAGCAGAAGAACAAGATCAAACAACAAACTACGCCAGGAGTTGAACTCACACGTGAAAAGACTAGGTATAACTGAAAAGGAAGGCCTATGAGAAAGTTGGTTGGAGAATACTGGTGGATGACCCATGATCCATTAGGGCTAAAAGGCCTAAGTGTATATATATATTTCCGTTAACGTTTTATGCTTATCTTGCTAAAATTAATCTGTAATGATATAAATACTTGTCAAAATTATCCTCTTTAAACAATGTATTCATTCCTACTGGTCAATATTATGGTGGTCCTGTCCATCAATGTCACTTACTTCAAATGTCAATGTTACAGACTTCAATGTTGTTCCCTATTGGACCTGCCTGTATGAATACGCATCATCTGTAACGTTTTATGACTCGAACTCGGAAATCTAGTCCGATATCCTGATTGTCTTCTGGACTGGGACCTCGTACTTTCTGGATGCTTGTAGAATACAAGTTCTATTTCATATCAAGTCTTCTTCTTTTACTCAATATGGGGGTTAGGATACTCGGATTAGAGTAGCATGTCGTTTTTCCGCATCCTTGCTCTCGTTTTCCGACTAAGGTTTACGTGCATGCGTAACAATAGCTTAGCTGAGCCTATGATTTTCCTGAATGGTTGATAAATTGGGTCATTGTCGATGTGTTTATTGATTGCTGATTGACCTGAGTGACAAGCTTCTAAAAATTCTCTAGTGTTCTTTGTTCTCCCCCTACCTAGTATTTCCACATTGTTCCAATCGAATGTGTGTCCATAATTGTCGGTTTGTATTGATATAAGCGAAGCGTTGTCGTGGCGTTTAACTGCTAATTGATGTTCACGTGAACGAAGCTGGAGAGGCCGTCCACTTTGTCCAGTGTAGTGTTTTTCACAGTTTGAGCAATTTATTTTGTAGATGGTATTTGGTTTTTCTTCCTTTGTCATTCTGTCCTTTGGTCTACATAGGATTGATTGAAGTGATTCTATTGGTTTGTATGCCACACACCTATTCCAAATGATTTCAGTAGTCGTGCTGTATGCTCCGATATGTCTTTGATGTATGGCAGGATGATGCGTTTATTAGTTCCTTCGCTTGATTTCGCTTCTGATGATGGTTTCGGTTGATGTTTTTTTAATGAAGTTGCGTGGACAGCCGTTCTTTTTAGAAGATAGTCACCAGGTGTTTTTTCTCTTTTTTTAGTGCTTCGTATATACTGCAGTGTGTCTTCGCTCTCTTCAACAAAGTTTGTATGCAGTTGATTTTATGGGTTCTTGGGTTGTTGCTGTCGTAGTTGAGAATCCATCAGTTAAATCATTTAATCATATTTATCTTATTTCCACTAATGACTAGATTTATGCAGAAATTCTCGGAGTTCTAGTGAGAAGACGTAACCAGTGGAGTTCAACCCGCTTCGGTGGAGGCCGTAAAATCTCTAGATTGATCAGAGTTATACATTTACACCGTCAGATGCTGGCCCAATGGTCCAGAGTTTAGGCATTCACGTGCAAGACCAAACGTCCTGGGTTCGAACCCTCCGAATTGCAGGAGTGTTTTCGATGTGCACCAGCAAAATCGTCGTACAGTGCTCCTATGTTTTTATTAGTGATTTCTAAGTTTAAAAAAACTATTAATCTTGAATATTTTTTTTCTTAAATTTTAAACTACTACTTGTTTTGATAAATTCATTTGAAAAATAAGATTGTTTTTTGAGGGAGTTTAAAAAAACGAATTTATTTTCAATTGTTCAATCAATATACAATGATTTGATGTGAATTGACTTTCATGGTTTTTTTGTTAATCTTGTTTTATCTGAACTTTTGAAATCGGTACAGAGATTTCAATTCAAATTTATCAATCAATAATTTAAGGGATGGAAATCAGTGTAAATTAATCCCCCGTAAAGAAAAAACTGAAAAAACGTATGAATCATTCTAAGGTCAACACAAAAAAAGTTGTAGGTCAAGCAAATTATTGACAATAAAATGGTTATATTATTTATTTATAGGAATTGTAGATTTTCAAAAAAAAAATTGAGTTCACCTAAAACTTAGTTATATAGCTAATTAACTAGATTAACTATGATTTGTTAAACACATAACCTTGTACTGGTATCGTGATAGACATTACTTTGAGGGCAAGTATTGGTTAGCAGGCTGATCGATTTCATTGATACTACTAGTGTTGATTGTTTTGGAACATTCTCGAAGGGGCTATTGTCATTTGGCGTGGGCACGTAGTGCTAAATTTCATGATTTGTTAATCATAATGAGTTTGACAGTGATGTGTAAGCGTAATGGGTCAAACTGACCTGTTTATGAGGTACACATTGATTGTGACGTAATCATGGATCAGAAATAATCACAATATAAGTCCGAATGAATATAAATGGTGTGAATGGTCCATCAAGGTGTCAGGTACCTGTGTGAAGTTTGCGGCACAGCACTAGAGTGAACTGTTCACGTTTCACGCAAGAATAATGATAAATAATTTCAATGACATTGTGAATGGATCCTTTTTAGATCATCAATAGAGACCTGGAAGTACTGGATGGTCGTTTCGTCCTATGATGCAACTCATCGGCGATACATATCCACGACCCTGAGGATCTACAGTCTCAAGTGTGGATGCCCTACATCTTAACCACTGAGCCGGCAACGATCAACGGGGTACCTGTTAAGATATTCATTCAGTATCCTAACAGAATTATCGGTCAATTCCCATTGGTTAATTCCCACTGGTCAATATTATAGTCATCCTAGATATCAATGTCACAGAATTCAATGTTGTTTCTACTCGATTTAACCGCATGAATATGCATTATCTGTGATGTTTTTTTGACCCGGACTCGGACACGGATCCCTAGTCCGTGATCCTGATTCTCTCCTGGACTTGGACCACGCACTTTCTGAATAACTTTGGAATACAGGTCTTCTTTTACCCGATAGGGTGTTAGGACACCTAGAGTAGCTGGACGTGTCGCTGGATCCTCGATCCTCGCCCTCATTTTCTCGGGGTACTGTGTTCCTTAACTTTCCGCTTTTCCTATAACCTTGAGGATTCCGGAGGAGGGCATGTACTGTGATGCATTCCTCATAGTGTATGTTAGCCGATACCTCTAGCTTCATTTCTACTTGATTTCTTCCTCAACTTAAATCTAGTTTATTCTGTCCTACAGTAGGTTGTTGCTGATAGTATCCAACCAACTGATCGGAAGTATTTTGTATAGACAACTGTTAATAATCACTTGTATCTTCTGAATGAATGTATCATAGGTAGATCATCTTATAGAGCGGACATAATATTTCAATCCTGAATTGATTGTCTATACAAAATACTTCCGATCCGTTGGTTGGGTACTATCAGCAACAACGTACTAGATTTAAGTTGAGGAAGAAATCAAGTAGAAATGAAGCTAGAGGTGGTAGATAGGGCATACATTACGGAATGCACCTAACTGCGTCATAAGACATGCCTTTTCTGTGAATCTTCAATGTCAAAAGAAAAGAGAAAGTTCAAGGATCAAAATACTCTGACAGTTGGAGACAGGTATGAGAGGAATAACAAAAACTGCTGGCTGTAGCTTGAATGCAAACCTAAGGACCGATCGAGTTAAAAACTTCTAGTCTACAGGATATAAAGTTAATCAATGATAACATTCATGTGACATTTAGATGAACAACAATATATTCAATACTTAATAATTCTGTGGTGCGAGCTACTTATAAGTAGTATATGACGTGAATGTCAACGTAATGTCTAGCAGCAGAAGATGGGGGAAGATCAAGAAAGGAAGAAGAGTTAGAAGAACACCATGGAATTTGTATGAATTGCATGAATAGTGAGTGACAATGGATTGATGTTTTGCAACAGGAACAGTCCAGTTCAAGATGATGAACTGATATTTTGCAAATTAACTAACGATTTACGATATGGTTTTCCGATTTTACTGATTGAGTTCTATATAAATAAATAAGATCTGTGTGAAAATTGTAAATTTCAACTTTATTGTTTCAAAGCTTCTTAGGATTATAGATACAAAAGAATAAAACAGAAATGTCGCAAGAAAATGATCAAATACTGGTTAAAATATCATTAGTCATCATTCTAATCAACTCATCGTATTTTCCACACTACAAAACAACTTAATTTTGTTCAAATAGAGATAGAAAGAGAAAATCAGAGATAGGTAGATAGAGAGAGACAGAGGGCAATTAATTTACTATTCTTTTACTGTATTTTTCGTCAAAATTCCAAATCTCATTGGTTTATTCACCACTCTTCAATGTTCATTCATAATAAGTATGAGTCATATGATTGTAATTACTCCTATTCATTGACATTATGAATTTCATCCCTTTTTCTTTGTTCGTTTGTAATAAGGCGAAACGAAATCAATCAGAGTTAAAAAATTAACCTCGTTGGATTTCAACCCAGTGGTCTGATGGTTAGGAGGCATTTATGCACAATACCGAAGGTCTCAGGTTCGAATCCTGCAAGGTTCAGAAGTCATGGATGCGCACTGTTAGTGAGTCCCATACGAGGACGAAACGGCCGTCTGTCAGTGCATCCAGGTTTCTTCTAATGGTGGTCTAACAATGAATGATTGATTGATGATTTCAAATGTGTGGAAATCAATAACTCTGACTAATTTTTATACGGAATGTGCAACACCATTCTCTCAAAAGAATCATAAGTAGATTACTTGGCTAATTTCTTCTAAAAAAAAATACTTGCAACTGGCAAAAGCATCATTAAACTCTGTCACTTTTGTTTTACTAAAAAAAAACAATAGTCTGGATGTTATTATCTTCATGAAATGATTCAGGTAGTCAGTAAAAAGAACCAGTGGTAAATCGTCGACGGTATGTTCGGCTTCTATCACGAAAGTTTCTTTAGGCTTTTATCTAATAAGGGTTATTAAGTAATGACCAACACTTATTATCTTGCAAACAGAGCGAATCCCGCATACTCAGACTGTAACTCAATGGAGAGCAACCAGAATATTGAAATGCCAGCCAACTTATATCCCAAGTAGATCACTTTGTACAAACCCCCTGTGTCCAATCTAGAAAATAGTTTTTCCTTTCAAAGCTGTTTCTTTAACATTTTGTATCTCATTTGTTAAGTCTCTTTTACCGAAAAAATTCATGAGCACCATGATAAATGAGTCAGTAGTAAAACTTTGACAACTCCGCCAGTAGAACTTTCGGGGCTACTGCCGGTCCCATGCCCGGATAAACGAGGAGGGTTGGACATGGGGTTGGCGACCCCATTCCGTCAAAAACTAACTTGTCAAAAAAACGCTAACCAGAAAAAATAATTCAAACCATTTTAACTCTGCCCTGGGAGTTGAAGGAAGAATTATGACGTCGCGTGATAAAAGCCGAGTTCCCTCGGAAGTCACGGGGCTGGTGCCTCTTCTGACAACCAGAGCAACCATTCTTTTAGGTACATGAAATGTTCGTACATTGTGGGAGACTGGAAGACTATTTCAAGTTGCGGCAGAAATGAAAAGATACAACCTCGAGGTGCTCGGCATCAGTGAAACGCATTGGACACAGGCACGACAACTGAGACTAGCTTCAGGGGAACTGCTGTTACACTCTGGTCATGAATAGGAAAATGCTTCACATACACAAGGATTTGCACTGATGCTGTCCAAACATGCATTTGATAGCATGTACTGAGCAACACTATGGAGGCTTCCTAGACACTGTGGATTGCTTGAGAAGTCAGGCAACATCAGGCAGAGTTCTTATGATGGATTAAGTTCCGAAATCATGCATGGAAAATAGCTGAAAGACTTCGTCGAAGTGAAGACTGGTGTCAGGCAAGGTTGCCTACTCTCACTGTTTCGCTTTCTCCTGGTGATCAATCGGATGCGGGTGAAGTCAAAAAATGGAGGAAACACAGTATACGGTAATCAGCTGAAGATGAACCGACTCTTCTACCACACATTCAAAAAGAAATGCACTAGTATCTGCTGCAGCAGATCCTGACATGTACTATGTGTTTATGAGCAGAAATTCTAGGAAGTACGAAAACATTCTTCCAGAAGATACAAGTGTCTGTCAATTGTCATCTACGCAGAATACTAGCAAGCCGTTAATCAGATACTATCAGCATCAACCTGCTGTGGTACAGAACAAACCAGATTCTGGTGGAGCAATAAATCACGAAGAAGTGAAGCCGGAGGTGGATAGGCGGACATACACACTTATTTCAGACGTAGTCGGGACTGAAACTTTGATAGAGTGCATTGAATGGAGCGTGGCTGATCAGGCATGAGCTCAATATAAAAAATTCAAAGAAAGGCACAAGTGTTGTAACATCGTAGTAATAGGTATAATCCTAAAACCTAGACACTGCTCTCTGAGGCCTGTCACGAAAGCGTGCAGTTAGATGTACCTGGCGACCGGAATGTGAGATAGAAGTCTTTTTCCTTCATTGTATTCGAGAGCATTAGACCTCAATCTCATCCGAATTCAGGGGCAGGGTGATCTGCAGATCTGGATGTGAGATTAACGTCTCATCAGTAGAATACAAGTGCTGTTGACTGGGACGTGAGAATGAGGTCTCTAATGTATCAAGCTTGGGATCCATAGGATAAATAGGTATCCGCTTTTGAGGGCAGGTCTACCACTGAATGTCGATTTATCGGGTAGGGCACTGTCGTTGTGCAAGTTTGAGACGATCAATGCTGACCATGTTGATCAAGCTTTAAGGTCTTTTCGCGACGAGATATATCATGAAAAGGTCCTTAGATTTAATATTCAGTGAACTATCGACTGATTTCAACTACGATCGAATGGGTATTCATGGAGTTTTCGAGGATCGAAACCGAGTGCCGTTTAGGTGACATCAGTAGGTGTAGAATTTTTTTGAATGTTTTGTTTTTTGGAAAATCCCTCCATGTTTATATATATTTGTTATGACATAACGGACTCTTTCTGTTGACATTTTGGTATTTCATTTGATTCCATTTTGAGATTTTATCATTGTATATTGTTATTATTTCTATATTTTGTACTTATATTGAAGTTTTTATGTTTGCTTCTGAACTGTACACATGTTGTTTAAATTTGATATAATATGGCTTCAGCCACATTTTTGGATTTGATATCGTGCGATATACGAGTTCACCTAGTCTCCGGAACCTTGATACTCATTCAGAGAAATTTTGAATTGGAAGACGTGAAATTTGTTAGACCATTTTCTCCTAGTATTATTGTGTTTTGATATTCTAAATCGGAGGGTGCGTATAACATACGTCTATTAGAATCGAATTGAACTGCTACGGTAGAAAATCCAATTACAGTCTAACAAATTCAGAGAACAAGCCTACTACAGTCTGATTATGAAGAAGAATAACGAAACATTTGGAATTTTTATCGTTTACAATAATAAACTTCTTGGAAGAAGAACCTTGGATTACTTATCGTTATTTTCGTGATCAAACTGTATTTTGGAAACGATTTTCTCGTCCCTTTGGAATTTTACTGAACATTTACCGGTGGAATTTCTATATTTTGTATTTGTTATTTATCTTCCGTTGAACTTCACTTAAACATGAGCAACCGCAAGAAAACAAACACAAAGGGGGTGGAAGAGCTTGAAGAATCCCGAAATGCTAGGCAAGTCGTTGATGATTCTTGTTAAATGGATCCCCACTGTATTCGTGATGATGTTATGTTTGATACTTATTATTGTAAGTCACCCTTAGAAAGCATTAAGGACCAAAATTTAAGTGAGAATTCTAAGGTACCAGAGAAGGATCAGATGCTTAGGACACCGGTAGTAGGCTTAGAACTACCTAAGGTTGAACTTTCATTCTTTGACGGCAAATCTCGCGACTACTTTAGATTTATTAGGCAAATTGAATCGTTTATAGAACCTAGAGTAAAAGATGATAATTTGCGTTTATTATATTTAATTCACTACTGTAAAGGAAAAGCAAGAAATGCGATTGAAGGTTGCCTTATAATGGAACCACAAGTGGGATATAAAAGAGCTAAGGCTATTTTAAAGCAGCTCTTTGGAAAATCGCATGTGATAGCCCGTGAAACTTTGGAGGACTTGTTTAGAACTGGAAATGCGGACTACAATGATCCAGAAAAATTGACGGAATTAGCAATTAGAATGCAAAACGTTGCTATTAATATGGAACAGTTAAATTGCTTGGCAGAACTAGATTCTTCAGTAACTTTAGAACCATTAGTTAGGCTCTTACCTCATCGAATGCAAGCCCAGTTGGCAGAGCTGGGAATTAGGTGGGACGAAGAGGAAAGAGAACCTAATTTCAATGATATAACGGATTTTATTATGTCTCGTGCTAAGATAGCTAGTAGTAGGTTCGGAAGATTAGCTAATCGGGCTAAAACAGGACATAATACGGAAGCTATTAGTGATCTGCGTGCCAGACAAGAGGATTCTTCGTTTACACACACCCGTGATATAAGAGAGTTGTCAATTGTATCAGAAAAGTATACCACGTTGAAAACCGAGTATGTGACCGCGATGATTTAAAACCCTTTGATGCGTATCCCAGTAAGAAGCCGGTTCGTGTAACAGATAAGATGGCTTTTTTAAGTATGGAAAATAAAGAAAAAGGCGAAAAGGGTAGGCATCAAGATGGATCCGAGGTGTGTGATGATAAAAGCCTCTTAACTGCTCGAAAAGCCAGGAACGGTTATTTGGATTCGAGCAAACAGAGGTTAGTGAGTTCAGTAAATATGAAGAAGGACCAAACAGAATTGACTGGATGGAATAATGCCTATGTTCGGAATCCTTCACGTAGGGTAAATTATAGAACGGGACCTAGAGTTGATTCTAGGACAACAAGTGTAAATAGTGACACAGCACTTCATGTTGCTGAGCAATCAGGATGTCTGCAGGCTACTATATCTAGTTCTATAGAGCATCATGATACTAAAGCGGAAGATATTAGCAGCTCAGCGCGTCCTGCGGATGTTTGTTCACGGTTAACGGACGGACAGTTGTATACTGGTCCAAGTAGTCATAGCAACATTGATAGTGTTAGCGAAAGTGGTAGCATAGCTTTAAAGCCTGCATGCCAACTATCTTGCAACTTGTCATTAACTATGAATAGTCAGAAAATCATTGTGGACAATAATAAAAGTGACGGTAACGATAGTCGAATCACTACAGGTAGTGCAGTTTCTCCGGTTGATGTTGATAATATAGCTTCCTTGTGTACTTCGAATCAAGACGAAATTGGTTGGTTGAGCGTGGAGAATATAAGCGTCGGTGGCAATAGCTTAAGCCACATAGATGGCAGTACTGAGAAGACTAACATTTGGTATCCTAGGTGCAATGAGGAGACGTCTAGGTTTCATGGACATGCTGTTGTGTTGAATATGCAGCATGAGGAAAAAAGCACGGAATTGTTCACCTGTCGCACTCCGCCATCATTGACTTGTACTACAAGTATCGGGATGAGCACTACCAACAGTGATAATGTAGAAGAGGCTAAGAACATTCCTAGTAAGGAAAGCAATGTTGATCGAGCAGAATTAGCCACTGTGCATGAGTCGACTGGATGTCATGAAAAGTGTACTGATGCTTGTACAGCTGCGGCTATTGATGATACTCCTGCGAGTAATAGTTGTAAATGTATTTCTACAGTGGCCGTCCCAATGGGTTCCAATAGAGGCACTCCTGTACGCTTTTCCCAGTTCCGGGTCCCAACCAATTCAAAAAGGACAAATTTCTAGGAGAAAGCGTCTCTGTATTAGTTAAAAAATGGAAATACAAAGCATTACGGAAATAGTGCTTCTTCCAGGGTAAAGTTACTCCGCAGAGTATCAGACACAATAACAAATAAGTGACGCTAAGTCCAGCGGCCACTGCGTCCGTCCAAAAATGTGGCGGTAGCCATATTATATCAAATTTAAACAACATATGTACAGTTCAGAAGCAAACACAAAAACTTCAATATAAGTACAAAATATAGAAAGAATAACAATATACAATGATAAAATCTCAAATTGGAATCAAATAAAATACCAAAAATGTCAAAGGAAAAAGTCCGTCATGTCATAGCAAAAATATGTAAACATGGAGGGATTTTCCAAAAAACAAAACATTCAAAAAGGATTCTACAATAGTGATCGATGGAAGTTGAAAGACACTCATCGTCGTCGAAATGATCGTACATTACGCTCACATACTGATACCCAAGCTAAGAAGCATAAGAAACAACATGATGCTACTATTATTAAGAAGCCTAAACTTCGTTCTCTCTCGGATGCTATGACTAGCAATGGAAATAGTAGTTATCAGAATCTTAGTAGTGACAGCGATAATAAGAAGACAGAAAGTGTGAGCAGTCCACCTATAGTGACTAGTCGATCAACTTCATCAAACGAACCTTCTAGTGATTTGACGTCATCGGACTCTGCCGCGAATGCTAAGTTGATTGAGGATACACAAGGTTGTGTAACTGCAAGTGTTCCTACTTCGGTTGACTGTCAGTCGAGTGATGATGAGAAGGAAGCGTCTGATGGTAACAGCCAGTCGACAGTGTTGAATGATAACGATGCTACTGATTTGCAAATGTCATGTGTCTCTGAAACGGAACATGAAGAACAACAAGTGAGTTTATCGGTTTTGGATTGTGACACTTATGCTGTTCTTTCATGTAGAGAGATGAGTTATACAACAATGGAAGAGTCTCACTCTACGGATGCTAGTGCAGACAGAAACAACGTGACTTGTCTGATACAATCGAATCATGGTGACGATGATAATAATCTGGATGTCACTGATGTGACAAATGAGTTGCCGCCGATGACGAATGCTGATCAAACCTCCTCTGTATCAGGAGATGGAGAGATAAATATTGGTCCCATTTTATGCTACTTAAAGTCTTCGGGAGACGAAGAAATATCAAAATTGGAAATCACACCCTTGCATATTATCTATGGGTCAAGAACTTCTGTTGATAAGTCAGCATCACGGACTTCATTGTATCTGCCGATCAAAGCAAGTGGTGGTGAAATGACGACTCATCATCATGATATGGAATGTAGTTCCGGGATAGGATATGACCAGTTTTACAACGTGTTGTACATGTTTATATGGGTTAATTGGATGAGGTTTATACTACCGTTAGGTCATGCCACGATAGATAGGGGAATCAAGGGCCTGATGGGAAAGTATAGGTACCTAGTTTGCTTGATATGTCATATCCATTTTGGAGGGAGGGTAGGCGTACTGCTGTAAGTCCTACTCGTTCTTCCGGTGTGGATTAGGGGATGAAAGGGAACCCTAAATTGAAGTGTCAGTAAACGCTTGCTTTTTTGCATGGAGGGATTTTGCGTGCCGGTGTAGAATCCTTTTTGAATGTTTTGTTTTTTGGAAAATCCCTCCATGTTTATATATATTTGTTATGACATAACGGACTCTTTCTGTTGACATTTTGGCATTTCATTTGATTCCATTTTGAGATTTTATCATTGTATATTGTTATTATTTCTATATTTTGTACTTATATTGAAGTTTTTATGTTTGCTTCTGAACTGTACACATGTTGTTTAAATTTGATATAATATGGCTTCAGCCACATTTTTGGATTTGATATCGTGCGATATACGAGTTCACCTAGTCTCCGGAACCTTGATACTCATTCAGAGAAATTTTGAATTGGAAGACGTGAAATTTGTTAGACCATTTTCTCCTAGTATTACTGTGTTTTGATATTCTAAATCGGAGGGTGCGTATAACATACGTCTATTAGAATCGAATTGAACTGCTACGGTAGAAAATCCAATTACATTAGCGACGACCTCCGCAGATAATGTCGTCTATCACCCAGGTTAATCGTTAGCTTTCTTGTACCATAGGTAGAAATGAAAGAAGCATTCGCCACAGTGGTCGAAGCATAGTAGCTTGATACTTGCTGCTACCAGACGATACTATAGAAACTTTGGCTCCTGTGGCCATTAAGTACCTAGCGTTAGTGCGAAAATCAGGCACGTAAAATAAGTGAGCTACCTGAAGTGAAGGTAAGAAGGCAGGTGCAGGTGCAATGACCTGCACCTCGGAGTCTATTATTTAATAGACATCCAGCATTTCTATGCTTTGTTTCAAGCATAATGTACTAAAGGACATTATTAATTGTATTGAAACATGAAAAAAATGGTGATAGATGAATCATAGGTACAATATAATGGAATTCTTTAGACGAAACATCTGCTTAACAACTTGAGTTATGATGGAGCTGCGATTTACTATGATCACGACTATATACTTATTACGAGCCTGTCACAGAGAAGTTAAAATAATGCATACAAGTGAATATATATATTCGTTGACAATTTCATGGTATCGAAACTGTTATCATGTATTTATATTGACTAGATTCACTAACAGACATTTTAAAACAAGAAGCAACCATTTATAATTTTATTCTTATTATTAACTGACAGGACAATGGAACATGAATGATAGGTATGCGGACAGTTAGCAATAATGATACAAGTTAAGCGGTAAAAGGAAAATCGAATTAATATGTCGCAACTATGATCTGAGTATAATATTATGTGAATCAGCATACCTATATTATTACTAAAGGATTACCTTGACCCGTACATTTCATCATCATTTTATGAGACTTGATAAAGACTCATCGAAATATATCACTTCACTGGCTCAAGTTCAAGCTCCTGACAGCTACCGAATACTGAGAAATATAAATGAATTTCAAGAAAACTGGTATCACTACAGGAGTAAGAAAATTTTAACGAAAGTCTCTTTTAGTCGAGTTTCTACTCTGTTAGTTGCCAGAAGACATTGGAATATTTATCGCAAATTGTATAAACTTGAACTATCAAGATTGTCGCTGAATGTTAGTCTCAATGGATAGAAGATATCTACATGATTAAGCGTCGTTCACCAGATTTAACAGAGTTCAGTCAAAGTGGAGAGTTTCTTGATCTGAGGTTGGACTAAGTACCATACCTCACGCATTGTTCTTTCTTAAATTCCAAAAGTCTTTCTAAAAATGTCAGGAGAATAATTCCTATCTATGAGGATTGTGTACATTTGCTGGATGTAGAAACGATCTTGGAGCACAGATAAGAAACCTAGTGTTAAATGAATTGTAGTACTCAAAGGATGGCTTGACCTGCATAAATGTTAGAAAATGCTTTCTTCTGATGTAGAGGCGCATCATATTCGCAATTTCTTCAATAGTTTCCGCATATCTAGAACATCAAGAGAAAGAGATGTAGGAATGATGCTAACAGAAGCCTCAACTCTAGTAACAATGAATTAACAGGAAAAGTCAAAGCCTACAATACCCGTAGACCGTTTGAAGAGCAGATAAATATGTTAACATGAAGTGTTCGAAAAGGTGTTGAAAATTCGAAAATAGTCTTTGTTGTCTTAGACATTTCATTCTGAAGGACAGAAATGTTGATATTTTAAACTCGAAAACAATACTGAAAGAAGGTAAAAATCATGTAATTATTTAATAGTAAACGTCCGGCCAGAGAAAACTTAAAAACATTAAAAATAAATCAAAAAACACTAAGATAAAAACCTTATCTAATTCGAAGGACTCCATCCAAACAACATGAGGTTGTGTCTTTTCATCTCATTTGGAATTTAAATAATTATTTCGTCCTCTCACAATGTGCGAATATTGCATGTGCTCATATTATTTGTTATGAGAATAGAAGTAAGAATAGAAGAAACCAGAGCAATTTCTGAAGAAATTCGAACATTCTAATGAGAGTGATGTTTCAGTGAGAAGCTACTTGCGCAAAGCAGAGAACAAGAAGCAGATGGACAAAAAACAAAAATTCGAAAACGTTCCCAAATTATATGTTGCGGTGACGGTGTTGGTCGAGAAAACTATATTATGAGGAACATTTATAGCCAACAAGGCATTCCAAAATGAAGGTGAATAGACACATCAAGTCTTCATTTTAAGGTTGACTGATACAAATACATCCATTCAGATGTATAGCAGTTTAACAAGTGGCCGAGTCAACTCAGTTGAAACGCTACGGGTTTCTTTCTGTATCTACGTACTTTGAAGACAATGGGATTTCCATATTCTTTGTTTCAGTGACGGTGTTTGTCGCGAACATTAAATAATGAGTAAGGATTATGGCACATTACGCATTCGTAAAACGTAGTGGATAGACATATCCAAGCTTCATTTTTAGTTTAAGTGCTCCAACTATGTCCATGGTGATGGTTTCCACAACATGGTTTCTCTCTATTTGTTCGCTGATACATTTTGACAGGATGAGAACTGAAATTCGATCATGTAAACTAGGTTTGTGAAAGCTTGTGGAACAATGAATTGTTTTGAGGCTGCGACAAGAACATGTATGCACTTGTTGCTTTTTCTGCATTCAACGCCTCAACAGACATGTTGTCCGTTCTTACTTCTTTGCCACACAAGATCTATCGAATTGCCACAGTGATTTCAGCAATGTTTGGTAGATGAACATGGATTGTGTGATTTGTATGTGTAGCTAGTGGATTTATGAGTTCTCCATAGTGCTGAACTCAAATGACTGACACGCGGATGATTTCTTCGCCTTGCTTGTTCTTCATTGATTGTTCTAGTGTGTGATGTATTGTTGCGAGTCTCTTCGTTGTATGGTATTGTTGTCTGATGTTGCCTCGTCCTGCAGCATTTGAGGCTAAAATTGATGCGAGTTACACCGATTTGCGCTGATCAGATTTGATGCCTAATTTCACTTGTTTGTTTGCTGTCCGATGTGTTTTCCAGTAGTTGTTGCGCTTCGGTTTTTCATCTCGTCCACTTCCATGTTATTATGTGTCAGCTAGTTTCTTTGTTCCTACTTCCTCGAATGGTTTTCTGTATCTTTCAATGATACCGAAGTGATCGAACAGGTTCTTTTGCAAAGCATCGTGTGTTTAAGTTTTCTGAGAGTATTGTGGTTATTGAACGAAATTTCAAATAAAATTTGGCTTTGTTTCAAAGAAACTCTTCACACAACTATACACATCTATTCATAGTAGCATTGTTTACGGAATTTGTGAACTTTATTAAATATGAGCATATGAGTAGGTCAGAGGAAGTAATGTGTGGTTTTACAATAGCACGCATTTAACTCATGATTAGTTTTTTATCAAGTGGCCTTGTCAACTCAGTTGAAACGCTACGGGTTTCTTTCTGTATCTACGTACTTTGAAGACAGTGGGATTTCCATATTCTTTGTTTCAGTGACGGTGTTTGTCGCGAACATTAAATAATGAGTAAGGATTATGGCACATTACGCATTCGTAAAACGTAGTGGATAGACATATCCAAGCTTCATTTTTAGTTTAAGTGCTCCAACTATGTCCATGGTGATGGTTTCCACAACATGGTTTCTCTCTATTTGTTCGCTGATACATTTTGACAGGATGAGAACTGAAATTCGATCATGTAAACTAGGTTTGTGAAAGCTTGTGGAACAATGAATTGTTTTGAGGCTGCGACAAGAACATGTATGCACTTGTTGCTTTTTCTGCATTCAACGCCTCAACAGACATGTTGTCCGTTCTTACTTCTTTGCCACACAAGATCTATCGAATTGCCACAGTGATTTCAGCAATGTTTGGTAGATGAACATGGATTGTGTGATTTGTATGTGTAGCTAGTGGATTTATGAGTTCTCCATAGTGCTGAACTCAAATGACTGACACGCGGATGATTTCTTCGCCTTGCTTGTTCTTCATTGATTGTTCTAGTGTGTGATGTATTGTTGCGAGTCTCTTCGTTGTATGGTATTGTTGTCTGATGTTGCCTCGTCCTGCAGCATTTGAGGCTAAAATTGATGCGAGTTACACCGATTTGCGCTGATCAGATTTGATGCCTAATTTCACTTGTTTGTTTGCTGTCCGATGTGTTTTCCAGTAGTTGTTGCGCTTCGGTTTTTCATCTCGTCCACTTCCATGTTATTATGTGTCAGCTAGTTTCTTTGTTCCTACTTCCTCGAATGGTTTTCTGTATCTTTCAATGATACCGAAGTGATCGAACAGGTTCTTTTGCAAAGCATCGTGTGTTTAAGTTTTCTGAGAGTATTGTGGTTATTGAACGAAATTTCAAATAAAATTTGGCTTTGTTTCAAAGAAACTCTTCACACAACTATACACATCTATTCATAGTAGCATTGTTTACGGAATTTGTGAACTTTATTAAATATGAGCATATGAGTAGGTCAGAGGAAGTAATGTGTGGTTTTACAATAGCACGCATTTAACTCATGATTACTTCTTTTCTTTTGATGTGGCCTTGCAAAATTTTTTGTATCACCAATATTTACTTTCCACGTCTTCATTTTTTGTTGGCGATATCTGTTTGGTTACTGCCCGTTTTCGTTTTTCTGCTGAATGCTATATAATCGGAAGTGTCGTTCGTCTATCATCCATCGAACTATCCGAGATGTCGTTGATAAGCATTACATCATTGTTTCTTGGTTGTCTTATTTTTTGTGGTACGTTCATTCGTGTTTTTTCGCGGTATTTTTTTCATTTCATACAGTGATTTAAACAGCATGATTTTTATATTTGTGTTTAAATTAGCTGAGTTTAATTTTGTTGTCTTGTACGCTGATTTCAAATGGTGATAATTTTCTGTTTATATTTGAGCTCGAATGCAATACGAATTCCTGAAACAGGCATTGATAATTCGAATTGATATTCATTTAGAAATCACAATTCTATTCTAGCATATACACGATCTGATCTTAACTTGAGCTTACATTCCACTCGTTTGAGCAAAATGTTTTGTCTGATTAGTGAAGTCACAGCATACCATAACGTAACGTAATGTAATTATTGAATGACAAATGGTCGTAGTGTGTATCGTAAACCCTTGTTAAATAATTACATTTCACAGAATTTATCAATCGAATTACTACACTACTATGAACTCTAAGCACAATAGTTGCAACTGCCTGCGTTTATTTGAATAATAAAATTTTGTTAAATTTTTTTCTTTTACAACTTTGACAAAATCAATCTCAATTGTAATTTTTCAGCATTCGTTTTTTATTGAGTATGATTTTCTAGAGTTTTATATCTTTTCACAATGTCATTGTTTAATTTTAGATGCTGCGGAAAACGCAGACTCATTGAGTGAGTGACCGTTGTGAATAAACTCATTTTTCGTTTGTTCATAGCCGATTCAACAAGCACTATTGATTTCTTACATATGTTATTCAACAGCAACTATTTTAGAATTTTTTTGATTTACCAATAATAAATATAATACACTTTGATGTTTGACTCCCGAAAAGAAAGGCTTGCTACTGAAACGTTATGTTTACTTAAGAACACACAGAATCATCCCTTTGAAACTTTAGGTTTACTTAAAGTAATTGTTGCAATAGTTTGGCAATTTACATTGATGTAGATGCGTGAATTTAAATGGACATTACGTATGTTCATATATAACATCTGTAAATAAACGGATTTATTAAACGCTCTCACGGTTATAATCTTATGCAATTATAAGCAATAGTTGTAATCGTATTTTAGTACGTCTCTTGGAAAAATAATCTCATGAAAAATACATTGAATCACTTTATTGTTAACTGGAGCATTTTATGCTTATCTTAAAATAAATATTTTATGACTGATTTTTAACTTTTAATAGCATTGATCGTAATTCACTCTTACACCATTTTTAATTTTGCCAGCATATTTTCAGCGAAATTTGACAGCCTACGTAGATGCCTGCAAAGATGTAACACAAACATACTGTACGTTATAAAGTTTGTCTTCAAACATCATTTTTTCTTTACTTGTTCTTAAGAAAATAAAATCAGTCTAGAAAGACATTACCAGTTTCAAAATTACAGTCAACATACTGTTTCAATAAGTTATCAGAATGATTGATTGACTGACTGCACTATATCAACCATGAATATAGTGGTATTGATACAAAGTTAGAATTTGATCACACAAGTAGACAAATGTGTTGAAACTCAATTGAAATAGGCCATGGACAGCAGAATATGATATGCATAGTATGATGAATATTGTAGATTTTAAAATGTCAAATATTAAACATGGAAATTGACATATAATCATCATAGATTATATAATCTCAAGGTGATATTTACAGAGATATGCTTGATAGACATTGCAAATAATTCGTTATCACTTCTATTTCTAACTACATTCACATAAATCGAAACATGCATACCAAAGTTAAGTTTTGAATTTGTATTTTGGTTTACTTGAATAGATGACGTTTACGTAGGTTATGTGGATAACCATGGAGATGAAGCCAGATCTATAGTTCAAGACGGTAAAAATTTCACTTTGTGGTTTTGTTTTTCTGATGTATTTGACTATGTGGTATTCAGTTACGTGATAATACAATTAGCGTTAGTTATTTGAAATTATAGACGTCTGCATTTTCTCAGGTCATTGAGCAGCTATTTCTAGAAAATTATTTGTCTTCAAACTCTCTTCATATCATAAGAAATTTAATTCCAGAGTATTGTGCTGCTTGTCACTCTATATTGTTTTATTATGATCTAGCACAGTCGTGGAATTAGTTGTCTAATTGTATGAAGATGGTTGACCCGATTCGCTTCGAAGGTTCTCGGACACTGAATCATTGATTATTACAATATGATTTCTTTTAGATAATTATTACTGATTTATTCGAAGCAAAGTAATCAAGGTTGATGCATTGTGATGAGATATTTCCTCGAGTGATCTTGAAATTTTTAATAGGTAAAAGAATGCGATAAAGTTTCCAAAATTATCGAATGTAAACACAATCGGCTGCATCGGCCGCCTTCATTGTTAACAATATATTAGTGATAACCTTCATGAAACACCAACCATTTGTAAAGAGTTATACTAATTTTCATTGATCGGCTTTGTAACATTGAACTGTTCTTTGTTCAAATCATTGATACAAAATAAAACAACACCAGTAGACCACCTTATTCATGATTATTATGAAAAAGCTTATGAACAACTTATATTTTAACATCAAATTACTTGAATGTTACAGAATACTTTGTCAATTTTCATGTTTGCCTACTTTTCACATAGAATGTTTTCTAATTGAAAAGAATTCATTCTATGACTTGGTTGAAAACATGACGGAAAGTGAGTGTTCTCTCTGAATAATCCTTATATATATATATATATATATATAATATTTTCTTGAAGACAATTTTACTTTCATACATTGTCTGTAACTCCATGAAATTGTTTTATTATCACAGAATATTTAGATCCAAATACCGAACTGTCTCGAGAAATGTTAGGTAAGTTTTTGACTCAAGCATTTGTATAACATTACTTTGACTAAATTCAAACTAAAAATCAACTGTTGAACTCGATGAAATGTTGTGTTTTTGCGATGCAAATGTTTGATTTGATTATTTACTTGAACAAACTGGTAGATAGACTGTTACAGATTTGAGATTATGCAAATATTATCAAGTCTTTCCATAAATAACAATTCACAGTTGATTGTTGATTAGTTTACACATGTTGAGATCAGTCTAATTCCGTATTGTTAATAGGAGTTGTTTAGAAGTCACAAATACACGTTGTATAGTTACACAACCTTTCGTTTAAACTCATATGTTGTTGTGATTTAGATTGACACGTTCATGTAGAATTATTATTATTATACACAATAGATAAAAGATTATCTCATCAAAGCTTTAATGTTGTCTTGAATCATAATTTGTTCAGTAATCTGTTTAGTTACAATCAATCATCTTTATTCGACAAATCTCATCACAACAATTTAACTTGAATATGCTCACCGATAATTCGATTAAACTAATTATTATCTTTTATAGTTAGAAAGTTTATAAATTGACTGAATCTATTCTTAAGTGCTGTGGGTTTCAAAATATCAGGGCGTGTAATTCCGCAGAATTTAAAAAAACACTAGTGAAAACTATTTAAAATAGAAGTTTATTTTAAATAAACTCCGCCAGTAGAACCTTCGGGGCTACTTCCGGTCCCAAGCCCGGGTAAAGGAGGAGGGTTGGACATGGGGTTGGCGACCCCATTCCGTCGAAAACTAACTTGCCAAAAGAACGGTAACCAGAAAAAATAATTCAAACCATTTTAACTCTGCCCTGGGAGTTGGAGGAAGAATTATGACGTCGCGTGATAAAAGCCGAGTTCCCTCGGAAGTCACGGGGCCGATGCCTCTTCTGACAACCAGAGCAACCATTTTTTTTAGGTACATGGAACGTTCGTACATTGTGGGAGACTGGAAGACTATTTCAAGTTGCGGCAGAAATGAAAAGATACAACCTCGAGGTGCTTGGAATCAGTGAAACGCATTGGACACAAGTAGGACAACTGAGACTTGCTTCAGGGGAACTGCTGTTATACTCTGGTCACGAAGAGGAAAATGCTTCACATACACAAGGAGTTGCATTGATGCTGTCCAAACATGCACAAAAGGCACTAATAGGATGGGAATCTCATGGACCCAGGATCATTAAAGCATCCTTCAAATTAACGCTTGCTCTTTTTGCATAGAGGGATTTTGCGGGCCGGTGTAGAATTCTTTTTGAATGTTTTGTGTTTTGGAAAATCCCTCCATGTTTACATATTTTTGCTATGACATGATGGACTTTTTCCTTTGACATTTTGGTATTTTATTTGATTCCAATTTGAGATTTTATCATTGTATATTGTTATTCTTTCTATATTTTGTACTTATATTGAAGTTTTTGTGTTTGCTTCTGAACTGTACATATATTGTTTAAATCTGATATAATATGGCTACCGCCACATTTTCGGACGGACGCAGTGGCTGCTGGACTTAGCTTCACTTATCGGCTATTGTGTTGGATACTCTGCGGAGTAATTTAACCCTGGAAGAAACACAAATTCCGTAAGGCTTTGTATTTCCATTTTCTAATAATAAAGAGACGTTTTCTCCTAGAATTTTGCCCTTTTTGATTTGGTTGGGACCCGGAACTAGGAAAGGCGTACAGGAGTGTTTCTATTGGAAACAATTGGGACAGCCACTGTCGAAATAAAAATCTACAGGCGGTAGTGCGTATGCGCTCCGTACCAAGCAGCCGAGTTAGCGAGGAGAATAGTTCGGACTCGAATTGTTGTCCTCGGTCAGTTGTGACAGTCGAGGGACAACCGTACTGAGCTATCCATCATTCTACGAAGCGGTGAGCAACTGTTTCCGCCGTAATAGAAGTGATGGGAATAGCTTCGGGCCATCTTGTAAACAGATCAATGCACGTGAGTATGTGATCATACCCATGCGATGGTGGTAATGGTCCTAAAATGTCAATATGAACGTGATCGAAGCGAGCATCAGGCGTAGCAAATGTGCCGATGGGGGCGGCTACGTGCCTGTGCACTTTTGATCGTTGACATTGTAAGCATTGCTTTACCCACATACGGACATCTTTGTTCATGGAAGGCCAGACGTATCGTGCAGCGATGAGACGTAGTGTAGCTGCGATACCTGGATGAGACAAACCATGAAGGGCATCGAAGATGAGACGACGATAAGCAGAGGGTACGATGGGTTGAGGTAGACCGCTAGAGGTATCACATAGGATAGTGTCTGAGGTAGTAGCTAGAAGCACTTCCTGACACTGAAGGGATGTATTTTGTTGTGCTTCTGAACAAGAAGGATCGTTTGCATGGGCGGCGGCCATAGCAGGAAGAGCGAGCACTGGTAAAGTAACTGCATTTATTTGAATACGTGACAAAGCATCGGCAACGTAGTTCGACTCGCCTTTAATATGACGAAGGTCTGTCGTGAACTGAGAGATATAGTCCAAACGTCTGCGTTCTCGTGGTGAGTAGCGGTCAGATTTTGTATGAAAAGCATACGTTAGAGGCTTATGGTCGGTAAAAAGGATAAAGTAACGACCTTCTACTGTGTGCCGAAAATGTTTGACGGCACAGTAGGCTGCTAGCAGTTCGCGACCAAAAGCGCTGTATCTCATCTCCGTGGTAGTAAGGCGTCGTGAGAAAAATTCGGGAGGTTGCCAACTTCCAGAGATGTTTTGTTGCATGACGGCTCCTATAGCAAAATCGGATGCGTCAACCGCCATACTGAGCGTGGCTGATGGGTCGGGATGGGCGAGGAGCGTGGTTTGAGCTGAAGCTTTTTTAATTTCGGAAAATGCAGTACGCTCGTCATCGTTCAATTCTAGTTTACGTGGATTCCCGCCAAGTAGATCGGTTAGTGGTCGTAACTGTTCCGTGGCATGAGGAATGAAACGTCGATAAAAGTTGACCAAACCGAGAAAAGCCTTCAGTTCTTTGAGTGAAGACGGTACAGTGTACTCCATGATTGTACGTACTTTATCTTCACGTGGTAAAATACCCTCATGCCTAATAACGTGACCCAGAAATTTTATTTCTGCTTTGCCAAGTTCGCACTTATCTGGGTTGATTAGTATTCCACAGCTCCTTGACTATATCTGAATTAGCTGCTATCTGTCCTGCTAGTGATTGCAGGCGCGTGAGGTGGTGGCTAGGTTTAGCATCACCCATAGGGTGACGTGCTAAAAGAGTCCTCAAAAGTTCCTCCTTCGACGGGAGGAAATGCTGGAGAATCACCTCCTTTAGTCGATTGTAGGCATCTGGGGCATTGGGGTTGAGGATGACCTCACGGACAGCCGCTATATGGTCAATAGGTAAGGATTCCAGGGCATAGGCAAACATGAGCCGCTGGTTCGTTATGCGAAGGATCTCGAACTGAGTCTCCAGTGTCGCGAACCAGACATCTGGATAGTGGGGAAGGAGACAGGTCGAAAATTAAGGACCTCGTACAATCGATGATAACACGAAGCGATCGATAGATCCGAAGGGATGGCGTGGGTGGCGCTCGAATAATGACTTTCAGTACGGATAAACAAAAGATGTACAATAAAACAGTTATTGTTACATATGTTCAATTATAAGTATTTATACTTCAGTAATCGTGTTTTTTTAGCGAATTAGTTCCACTACAACCTACTTATTGAAAATTGATTCATCCTGTGAAATATTCAGTTGAGACGATTGATGTCTGTGTGAAATGCTTCTTCGCCATTTCCTCTTCAGGCAGAATCTCATCTGCCTTATGGTAAAAGAAAGACAATATATGTGAGTGAGCATCTTGTCTAACACTTATACTCACTTCGAAAGCAGTGGCAGGCTGCTTTCTAAGCACAGTTGACCGATGTTATTAGTCATAAAATATGTGTATCATGTTAGCAATCTTCTCAGGCAACATACGGCATCAAAGTGGCCTTCCTAGTGTCAAATGCTTCCTCGTCGACAAGGATGTTGATGGAAAGTGGTGATTTTTATTCAATTAATTGTTCCAGCATGATCATCGGAAATTATGTCAGCTCTTTGCTTGGTTTTAACGTCCACACTCGTTCTTCTGTACATTCTGTATACCTTAGTGTTTATGTAAACAATCAGTATGTTCAAACTCATTGCTGATAATTTCATTGATTACTGATCCGAGCCACTCATAGAATAGGTCTTCATCGTTTTTATTTATTGTTAGTTGATGGGCACAATGCGTTTGATGAGATTTACTTGGATGCATGCATTCTTTGTTTTGAAAAACAATTTGTTGTTTGGAACTGCATAAAACTTACGTTGTATGATTCCTTCCCGAGACTTGTTGGATAGATTCAGTGCGACGGCTGGTGAGCTTTTAGACACTTGATTATGACTGGAGAACAACTGCATCTCCAGTGAAAATAATAGATTGTCTTTCCTGAGACCAGATTTTCAGTTGTGTTTAAGAATGCATTTCCTAGATCTTAGGTGAATAATCTGCAGGAAATTGTTTTACCGATTTCAGCTAGCAAATACGCGCAAAATATTGTTATCATTAATTTGTAAAACATAACTGAAATAGGCCTGCATGTCAACTATCCCGCAGCTCGTCAGTTACTTTGGAAAGTGGAAGTATCACTGTGGATAATAACAACCATGACGTTGAGGTGAAACCCCCTGTGTCTATTGATGGCGTGATAGATGTGGATAACAAATTTGATGGGAACGAGAGTAAAATCACTTTAAGAAGTGCGGTTCCTTCGATTGCCACTACCAGTGTAGCTTCATCGAGTACTTCAGTTCATGACTAGATTGAGTGTTTGAGATACACTTCATGCATCAAAGTTTACTCAGATTCCTTCCCGTAAAATCGGCTATGCAGACTGTAGTGTACAGACGTTTTCAAGAATAACGAGTATTCTGAAATTCTTCTAGGAATTAGGAATGAGACAAAACCCATTTGTGAATATCATCGCGGTTGTATCATGTGCCATTGAGAAGGTATGAATGGACAAAAATCAACCTCTAATTCACAGGCATTTTATTATGACCTTCAAACCTGTGTAACTGTGTTCCAGCTAGTGTGAATCATACCCAATGAACTTTCTGAGGTAAACAGTTCAGAGAGCTATCAGTATTCGTCTTACTTTTCCAATTTCAAGAATTTGTCTGTGTAGGTCTCGCATAAAACGCTCATCGTCAATCCAAAGTCATTCGTAAGCAGTAACTTACTATGTTTTTCGTTCGTTTCATTCCGATCTTAACGCGAACAAATGGTGAAACTTATTGATCACATTGGAAGACACCTGATACTTAAATACTATGTGTGTTTCACTGTCTTTTATTATAAACTGATGATGCGATTCATCGATGAGAACTTCATGACAAAGATGGATAATTTTGAGCTGTTTGAAATCTGTATAAAACTCGTTCACTAGCATAAGCTGTTGCTCTTTTAGAGCACGAATACCCTTGATGTAATACCAGTAATTAGTGGGGATACTTCGTAAAATGAGTTATTCAAAATTTTAAATAGCAAGTTAAGGTCAGACAGCATTATCGAGAACACATTCAATTTAACAGAACTAATTGCACTCACGCGTAGGATGAAGTAGCTCACAACAAATCAGCAAGTAAAATTTGTTCACAAAACACTTATGAACTTGGATATACGAATTAGTCTAATAGTGTGAAAATGAATTCGGCTAGCCTGTACTTGCCAGGAAACATCTCACTGATGCCGAAAGAAAGAGATTTATTGAATTCATTTTTCATTATCATCGGTTGACGGTGCAGATTCAAAACTCGAAATCAATTTCACTACATTTTTTGATGTAGTTCAATGTCTAGTTATCCGATTTCACCACTCACAACATCCCTATGATTATTGAAATATTTTCTGTGGTATTATTTTCGGATGCAGGCTTTGTAAGAAACCTAGAATTTCAGTGAATGACACAACGTGAATTTATCGTACATGACAGTTTATCCGCATTTCTAGTAATAAAACCTATCCATTATTCAGAGAGCATCAATGTTCTCATGTAATTTGTCACCAATTTCACAGTGTTAACCAGAATTACAAATAAGGCATTTATATTATGAAATGAGGAGACATCACTACGTTTTATTTTAAACCAGATACAAAATAATCAACTCTGTCCATCCAGATCACAGTTAAGACCATATCAACTACTAAATGTGTAACGGCTCTCAGTCAATTTCAAATCATTTTTACCTGTTTGTTTTGTTACGGGTGACACCAATTTTACTATTTACCAATGAGTAACTTGTTATCTACCATTATGTTTTCATCAGAATATGCTGGGTACATTTCGAATATTGAGAGTACTGCCTAAGTTATCCATTATTTGGATTTGGAGGTTCCATAATTTATAGTTATTTCTTGTTCTGCTCTCATTATTGTAGTACAATACTTTAGTGGATTACGAACAACGATTGAAGCAGACCACGTTATGTTCAAATTCACTCTCAATGTACTCCGATGCGCATCTGTTCTTTTTTCTATGGCTGAGTAACATACAAACTAACAGACTATTAGAAGTTACATAATCAAGTCTCTGGAAATCTTTCACATGAGTGATTATTTATTACACTTAGTGTTGAAGAAGAAACATACAGACATTTACTACAACTGTCAGATTGAACAGTACTGTCCTACATCAAATTAAATCATAAATATTTTGTGGTTAAAGCAGGATACATGGATATCTCTTTCATGGTTTTGTAAAGTGTGCAAGGATAAATAGATTGGTAGATAGATTGATAAAGTCTGAAGTATACTTGTGTTTATGTCAATGTTCGAGACAACTCAGCTCAATATTTGTAACTTGTACTCTGTTCAAACCTTTTGAGTACTGAAAGCAATTGCTGCTGTTGTATCGTTTGCATTGTCTTCCGTCTGAGTTTACATTCTTACAAATCATCCTTAAGTCGATGTTTAAACGTTTTTACTTTCCTGTTTCGTAGTACTTTGAGGGTTACCAGTAACAATTAAAACTACATAGTTATCAATGAGCGATCCACCGTTTAGGAACTGCAATTTTACGTGAACAGTTTGCTCGACACTTTTGTTGAACTTTTGTTTGATGCCAAAATATTCGTCATTTTGAACTTCCTGTTTCTACCTTCTGCAAAAGAACGTTTATCCTATTTGAAACCTTCGCGTAAAGCATTGGGCTATCTAATAGATTTGATATTATATTTCTGAATTTATATTGAAATATATTTTATGCAGACTGAAGACTCTGTGCCTCATCTAAATGAATCAAATCAGTAAATTTTGTTTCAGATATAGTAGCAAGTATTCAACTAGAATATAATTCATATGTTACCAAAATATATGAAACATTAGAATGGTTACCAACAGTATTTGATAGAATCCACTCCAATGTGTTAACTAACAGCTGTTATCACACATATATATGCGCATAAAAATTGATTTTATGGGTCAGTGAATCAATTGAAGAACTGAAGCACCAAATAACATGTGAAGATCCGAACACAACGAAATGTGGACATGGTAATCTGTTTGTGACAGTGTTTGGAAATATAAATATTTAGTACATGAACATTGGCTGTTCATAAAGTATCATCAATTGCGATGCTTGTCTCGTCTATTTACATCAAGCCAAATATGATGGTGTGAAAGAACACGCATTGATGGCTGACATGGAATGACGGTAACACGGCAACTTGATAAATATTACTTGTTCAACGCTAATGAACTGGCAGAGAATGGATTGTTCGCAACGTCATGACCATTCAGTATGAATATATAGATCCTACAGAATGTTACTCATGATTTGGCCGAATGGACAATAATTTCATAATCTATGAAGCTAGTTTCGTCTTATCACGATTGCTGCTACTTTGAACTGACGATCAGACCAGTATTATTTCAAAATTCAAGGGTTATAGACCGCTCGCTGCAGTAAATCAAGATTTTCTCTGCTTTCCCGATAACATTGACCAACACTCACCTTTGAAAATTCTTTAATAAATGAAGTTGAATTGCTGTTATATTGAAAACATGACGGTGGTCGTCTGTTTAGAAATCTAATAAACTTTCTTGACTATTTCGTTAGTCAACAAATATTTACTCACTGAAATCAACAGTGCATGGAAGTTATGTGTGTATGAAATTGCATTCTTCAATTATCAATGGCCTTAAAATAACACTTACTCCACCCACTAACTTACGCCTGTGACACCACATGGAATATTTGCTGCCAACAAACATTCCTCAAGCAATCGACGCATAAAGATCCAATTTCCAGTCCCTCTTAAATATTATTCGTCAGTTCGCTCTCTGTAACCAAGTCGTAATGCAATTATTTAGATTGTGTAACTCATGCAGATGGAAATGCCACCCAAGTAGTTCACTCAGTTTCCAATAGGTGCAGGTTGGTATTCGACGTTCTAGATCCAAAACTATTATTACACCTTCCAAAACCAATTTACCCTGGTAGATATCCGTTTCCGGAAGAATAAGTGCATCCAGTCCGAATTGCTACGGTATCAAATCCAAAATGGCTGTAGCCATATTAAATATCAAATTTAAACAGCATATGTACAGTTCAGAAGCAAACATTAAAACTTCAATATAAGTACTAGATAAAGAAATAATAAAAATATACAATGATAAAATCTCAAAATGGAATCAAATAAAGTACCAAAATGTCAACAGAAAGAGTCAGTCATATCATAACACAAATATATATACATGGAGGGATTTTCCAAAAAACAAAACATTCAAAAAAGATTATAACAACTCATTCATTTTCTTTCCAAGAATCCAAATCAGGAAACGACTGGCCATGCATTCTGTGAACTTCCACAATATCAGGTAAATCGACTTACATGTTCACATATTTATCTTCACTTCAAACAATCAAATGATGTTATAAACTTCTCCTGTTAATTAGTTGTTACTAGAGTTGAGTCTGCTCTTAGAATCATTCCTACACCTCTTTCAATTGATGTTCCAAATACGTGGAAACTATCCAAGAAATTACGAATATGATGCGCCTCTGCAGCACAAGATAACACTGCCTGGCATTTGTGCAGGTCAAGCCATTCTTTTGATACTACATTTCATAACTACATAGCACTAGGTGTCATATCTGTGCTCTCTCTGTAACATGCTCGTGATGAGCATTAAGTGGAGATCATAGTCAATCTCGCCTTGATCGCCACTAAAACTGGTGAGCTGAGGTTAAGTCGTAAGAATTCAGTTATTGTTAGTCTTTTTTTCAACTCTCACCAATTTTTTTTCATGTTTGTACTGACCTGCAATATATATTATATCTGCGAATCGCTTTCAAAATTTTGGATATTTATAAATCAGTAGACGTTTACTTGAAGTTCATTGCATTTCCGCCTGTATCCCCACGGTCATTTTAAAATGCTTGTTTATTTTACGTGCGCGATTTTTGTAGGTGCTCGAGTTTCAGTCAAATCATCTGGTAGCAGCGCTTGTGAAGCTTTGACATCCAAAGGTCAACGTTAATAATCGACGACAGTATCTGTGGAAATTTACGGTTGCTGATGTTCCCATTGCCGCATCTAGTATAGATTCTTATGAGCTCTAAAACTTGCTATTGGATTCACGGAGACTTGACTCATTCGATACTTTGTCGAAGGTTTTAACGCTTTAACAAATGTGTACTAAATCACTTGTGTATTTTGTGCATGATCATTTATGTCCAATATGATATATTTCCTAAGGTCACAAAATCCAGGAAATGTCATCTGTGCTTATTTATGTGTCAAGTTGAAACGTCACGCACGGACCTAAAGTAACAATCAAATCTCTCTGACATCCAGTAGACAAATTAAATTTCGCTAATCGTGATTTTGCCAGTATACATGCTATACATAATGTTTCGTATTTTTCAAGGTTCCCTGACTATTCGATTAGTTAAAAAGGTGGCATTGGTTGTAGAACCTTGCTGATGTTCCCACAATGTGATGAATTGAACAGAATTCAACACGTTCTGCATTCAACTTCTCAACAAATGATTGATCGAATGGCCACTGTGATTTCAGCAATGTCTGGTAGGTGAACATGGATTGTGTGATTTGTATGTGTAGCTAGTGGATTTATGAGTTCTCCATAGCGCTCAACTCAATTGTTTCACACGTGGATAATTTTTTCGCCTTGCTTGTTCTTCATTGATTGTTCTAGTGTGTGATGTATTGCTGCGAGCTTCTTCGTTGTATGGTATTGTTGTCTGATGTTGCCTCGTCCTGCAGCATTTGAGGCTAAAATTGATGCGAGTTACACCGATTTGCGCTGATCAGATTTGATGCCTAATTTCACTTGTTTGTTTGCTGTCCGATGTGTTTTCCAGTAGTTGTTGCGCTTCGGTTTCATCTCGTCCACTTCCATGTTATTATGTGTCAGCTAGTTTCTTCGTTCCTACTTACTCGAATGGTTTTCTGTATCTTTCAATGATACCGAAGTGATCGAACAGGTTCTTTTGCAAAGCATCGTGTGTTCAAGTTTTCTGAAAGTAATGTGGTTATTGAACGAAATTTCAAATAAAATTTGGCTTTGCTTCAAAGAAAATCTTCACACAACTATACACATCTATTCATAGTAGCATTGTTTACGGAATTTGTGAACTTTATTAAATATGAGCATATGAGTAGGTCAGAGGAAGTAATGTGTGGTTTTACAATAGCACGCATTTAACTCATGATTACTTCTTTTATTTTCAAGTGGCCTTGCAAGATTTTTTGTATCACCAATGTTTACTTTCCACGTCTTCATATTTTGTTGGCGGTATCTGGTTGGTTACTGCCTATTTTCGGTTTTCTGCTGAATGCTATATAATCGGAAGTGTCGTTCCTTTATGATCTATCGAACTATCCGAGATGTCGTTGATAAGCATTACATCATTGTTTCTTGGTTGTCTTATTTTTTGTGGTAAGTTCATTCGTATTTTTTCACGGTATTTTTTTCATTTCATACAGTGATTTAAACAGCATGATTTTTATATTTGTGTTTAAATTAGCTGAGTTTAATTTTGTTGTCTTGTACGCAGATTTCAAATGGTGATAATTTGCTGTCTATATTTGAGCTCGAATGCAATACGAATTCCTGAAACAGGCATTGATAATTCGAATTGATATTCATTTAGAAATCACAATTCTATTCTAGCATATACACGATCTGATCTTAACTTGAGCTTACATTCCACTCGTTTGAGCAAAATGTTTTGTCTGATTAGTGAAGTCACAGCATACCATAACGTAACGTAATGTAATTATTGAATGACAAATGGTCGTAGTGTGTATCGTAAACCCTTGTTAAATAATTACATTTCACAGAATTTATCAATCGAATTACTACACTACTATGAACTCTAAGCACAATAGTTGCAACTGCCTGCGTTTATTTGAATAATAAAATTTTGTTAAATTTTTTTCTTTTACAACTTTGACAAAATGAATCTCAATTGTAATTTTTCAGCATTCGTTTTTTTACTGAGTATAATTTTCTAGAGTTTTATATCTTTTCACAATGTCATTGTTTAAATTTAGATGCTGCGGAAAACGCAGACTCATTGAGTGAGTGACCGTTGTGAATAAACTCATTTTTCGTTTGTTCATAGCCGATTCAAAAAGCACTATTGATTTCCTACATATGTTATTCAACAGCAACTATTTTACAATTGTTTTGATTTACCAATAATAAATATAATACATTTTGATGTTTGACTCCCGAAAAGAAAGACTTTCTACTTAAACGTTATGTTTACTCAAGAACACACAGAATCATATCTTTGAAACTTTAAGTTTACTTAGAGTAATTGTTGCAATAGTTTGGCAATTTACATTGATGTAGATGCGTGAATTTAAATGGACATTTTGTCTGTTCATATATAAGATCTGTTAGTAAACGGATTTCTTAAACGCTCTCACAGTTATAATCTTTTGCAATTATAAGCAATAGTTGTAATCGTATGTTAGTACGTCTCTTGGAAAATTAATCTCATGAAAAATACATTGAATCACTTTATTGTTAACGGGAGCATTTTATGCTTATCTTAAAATAAATATTTTATGACTGATTTTTAACTTTTAATAGCATTGATCGTATTTCACTCTTACACCATTTTTAATTTTGCCAGCATATTTTCAGCGAAATTTGACAGCCTACGTAGATGCCTGCAAAGATGTGACACAAACATACTGTACGTTATAAAGTTTGTCTTCAAACATCATGTTTTTACTTGTTCTTAAGAAAATAAAATCAGTCTAGAAAGACATTACCAGTTTCAAAATTACAGTCAACATACTGTTTCAATAAGTTTTTAGAATGATTGATTGACTGACTGCACTATATCAACCATGAATATAGTGGTATTGATACAAAGTTAGAATTTGATCACACAAGTAGACAAATGTGTTGAAACTCAATTGAAATAGGCCATGGACAGCAGAATATGATATGCATAGTATGATGAATATCGTAGATTTTAAAATGTCAAATATTGAACATGGAAATTGACATATAATCATCATAGATTATATAATCCGAAATGCTTGATAGACATTGCAAATAATTCGTTATCACTTCTATTTCTAACTGCATTCACATAAATCGAAACATGCATACCAAAGTTAAATTTTGAATTTGTAATCCGGTTTACTTGAATAGATGACGTTTACGTAAGTTATGTGGATAACCATGGAGATGAAGCCAGATCTATAGTTCAAGACGGTAAAAATTTCACTTTGTGGCTTTGTTTTTCTGATGTATTTGACTATGTGGTGTTCAGTTGCGTGATAATACAACTAGGGTTAGTTATTTGAAATTAAAGACGTCCTCATTTTCTCAGGTCATAGAGAAGCTATAATTTGATATTAAACTCCAGAGTATTGTGCTGCTTGTCACTCTATATTGTTTTATTATGATCTAGCACAGTCGTGGAATTAGTTGTCTAATTGTATGAAGATGGTTGACCAGATTCGCTTCGAAGGTTCTCGGACACTGAATCATTGATTATTACAATATGATTTCTTTTAGATAATTATTACTGATTTATTCGAAGCAAAGTAATCAAAGGTTGATGCATTGTGATGAGATATTTCCTCGAGTGATCTTGAATTTTTCGATAGGTAAAAGAATGCGATGAAGTTTCCAAAATTATCGAATGTAAACACAACCGGCTGCATCGGCCGCCTTCATTGTTAACAATAAATTAGTAATAAACTTAATGGAACACCAACCATTTGTAAAGAGTTATACTAATTGGCATTGATCGGCTTTGTAACATTGAACTGTTCTTTGTTCAAATCATTGATACAAAATAAAACAACACCAGTAGACCACCTTATTCATGATTATTATGAAAAAGCTTATGAACAACTAATATTTCAACATCAAATTACTTGAATATTACCGAATACTTTGTCAATTTTTATGTTCGCCTACTTTTCACATAGAATGTTTTCTAATTGAAAAGAATTCATTCTATGACTTGGTTGAAAACATGACGGAAAGTGAGTGTTCTCTCTGAATAATCCTTATCAATATATATATATATATATATATATATATATATATATATACATATTTCAGGCATACATTTCAGGTTGATCACCTGAACTTCAATAACAAGAGATGTTAGTATCATAAACTTGACAATGGAATCGGATTTAGTTTCGATCACAAATTCTAGTTCATTTCGTAGCAATGAGAAACAAATATAAGCTGAGTTGTTTGAAGAAGAAGCATTCAGTGAATTCAAAACAAATCGAAATGCATATCTGCATGTAAAATGACATTTCAATTGACAGTAAACATCTTTCTTTGATAATATTTTCTTGAGGACAATTTTACTTTCATACATTGTCTGTAACTCCATGAAATTGTTTTATTATCACAGAATATTTAGATCCAAATACCGAACTGTCTCGAGAAATGTTAGGTACGTTTTTGACTCAAGCATTTGTATAACATTACTTTGACTAAATTCAAACTAAAAATCAACTGTTGAACTCAATGAAATGTTGTGTTTTAGCGATGCAAATGTTTGATTTGATTATTTACTTGAACAAACTGATAGATAGTCTGTTACAGATTTGAGATTATGCAAATATTATCAAGTCTTTCTATAAATAACAATTCACTGTTAATAGTTGATTAGTTTACACATGTTGAGATCAGTCTAATTCCGTATTGTTAATAGGAGTTGTTTTGAAGTCACAAACACGCAATGTATAGTTACACAACCTTTCGTTTAAACTCATATGTTGTTGTGATTTAGATTGACACGTTCATGTAGGATTATTATTATTATACATAATAGATAAAAGATTATCTCATCAAAGCTTTAATGTTGTCTTGAATCATAATTTGTTCAGTAATCTGTTTATTTACATTCAATCATCTTTATTCGACAAATCTCATCACAACAATCTAACTTGAATATGCTCGCCGATAATTCGATTAAACTTATTATTATCTTTTATAGTTAGAAAGTTTATAAATTGACTGAATCTATTCTTAAGTGCTGTGGGTTTCAAAATATCAGGGCGTGAAATTCCGCAGAATTTAAAAAAACACTAGTGAAAACTATTTAAAATAGAAGTTTATTTTACATAGCTATTCAACATTGTAGTGTTTATCATATTTTTAGCTTAAAAATATGATTCCAAACAATTGTCGTTACAATAATCTATAATGAATTGTTTTCTTATATTTGAATAATAGATGCCACTAGAGACTTCAAAGAAAACTCTCCTTCAATGCCGAATCCAGAAGATAAAAGTATAACTCGTTGGTTATTTTTTCTAATCTATATTTCGCATTGGATTGAAGCATTTGTTTGAATCAATGTGATAGATTTAATTATGTGACAAAATTTGTCATTTTGTGTCAATTTGATATAATCAGATAATAGTCAACGTCATACTGGGTTATTTGAATATGATTAGTTGTTTAGGCAACGTATTTGATGTTAAGTTAGGAATTATAGAATCTACTGTATACAATATAATTTCAAATATTGTACATGATAGTTTGATAGCTGAACTATGTACTATCAATAATAAGTTCAACTGAAATAACTGCCTGCTTTGATAATATGTTTTATGCCTAATCTAATTAATTGCATGTGCGTTGACTGTGTTGCACCGCTTAATTTGATGTGCCTAATAACAAACGAGGCCTGTCACAACGAACTAGAAATAATCTTGTCGGTGAAAATGCACTCATAAGTTGAAAATTAGTGAGTAAACGGTGTGTGATGTAAGGGAGGACGATTAGTTAATATAAATAAGTAATCAGTAGCGAATCAAACTGACTGATTACCGTTTTGATGATAAGTCTCTTTTGACAGGTGATTAAGTCCAATTTAAATTTGAAGATTGAATCAAACTAAATACCTGTGATAGATGATGAAGCCACGTTATAAATTATTGTTTGATTATGACCACAAAAGTATATTTTTAATCAAGCAATATATGCGTACTCTCTGTTTTTGGTTAATCTAGGTTTTGGAATACTGATTTCATCAATGTCGAAAAAATGGGAAATCAGAAGAAATCTGACTGTTTCAGCAAGTAAGAGATTTGTTTGAATAACTTTCCGTCATAATCAGTCAATAGGTCAGTCGGATCATCACATTCCAGTATTCCACAACATCCCTAAAATAATGGTATGTCTCTGTGGAGGTATTGTAAGAGACCTAAAATCTTGCCAAGTAACCAAACGTAAATAAAATTCACTGAAACTTTTTAAACCTATACATAATGTAAAGGTCGTAGTAACATGCTAGTGTACACATTAGTAAATTGTGCTCCATGAAACTTGAGTTGCTTGTCCCTCATTTCACAGTCCTGACCAGAGTCAAGAATTCGTTATTTGTGATGATAAGAAATTTCTACATTTGATACTACAACTAGATAAAAAACACCTACCCCGTTCAACACTGGATTTATGGAGATGGTAATTATAATCATGATAAGTACTAGACGTGTACAGTACGTTGTTTCACAGGATTGTTCCGATACTCATTTATTCACTGTTATTATTTTACAATGATTATTTTAGAACAGATAATGATATTTTCGTTCGCACTTTACTCTAATTTCGCGTTTTGTGTTCTCAACATTGTAGTACAGTATCTTCGAGAATATCGAACAAACGTTTCAGCTGACGAGAGTGCGTTCAAAGTGAAATTCGATACATGTTATTGAATGCTATTTAATGCAACTATCGTTTTAGTGCAAAACGTCAGTTTAATTAGGTAGAATAGGGTGACATAGTGATATGAATAATAAAGATTACGAGATCAACTCATTTCTTAAACTAGTTTTAAAGAATGTTGTGATGCCATTCTCACGGTAATTAGTTAGTCTTGAGCAAAACATGAAATGAAATTCATTTTTCCATTTTAAATGTTATTGTGAATCAAGTAAGACAATAACGGAGGGATAAAATGTACAACGCAAGCAGATTCAGTCTACACTAGAGCGATTCTCTTACGAAGTTCTAAGTTTGAATAAATTTTGAACTAACACTCTTATTCACTTTCTACAATGTAAATCGTATGGTTTCAGATAACCGTTTTTGCAACCTGCCTCTCTGAACCTGACCACTGGAATCACATTAAATGTTAGTGTTCAGCAATGGAAACCTAATACAATAAGGTAGACACACTGCATCTATTTAACAGCAGTGATTAGTCAACAAACTGATATAATGAGCGAGAAGTAAACTTGCATTCGCCTTAGATATCCGATTGAACAATACCATGTTAAACAATAAACGACATTGTAAACTGCCTGTGTTTAAACTATGTTACACAGATGTCTCTGTTATCATTTTGTCGAATGCATTCAATGTTACCTTTCAACAAGCCTTGTAGTCTAAGCGTTGATTGATTGATAAAGTCATCAGTAGATCTGCAGATATGTGACTGCACATTTGAATTGCTTGTTTGAAATATAATTTTGTTGAATTAAACGATGCTTTGAACTTTTGGTTTTCAAGATCTTGTAAAAAACAGAAAATCTCATTTGTCAGCTCTCCGAACAAAGTTGAATGATCTGAATGGTCTGTTGCTATATTTATGAATTTGCATTGAAAAAGATTTATTGCAGTCCAAAGATGCCCTTGTTTATTTGAATGAGATGAACCAGTGAATTTCATTTTCGTTACACTTGAAAGCATTCAAATAATTTATCAGTTAAATATGAGCAAATTGTATGAAACATTTGATTGGTTATCATACAAATGTGTATAAGAATTGCCCTAATCGATCAGTTATTCAATTGAAGAACTGAAACAGCGTATAATATGTGACGATCTGAACATCCCAAACTGTGTCCTTACTATTTTGATCCTAACACTGCTTGTACATTTACTAATTTTGTACGTGAACACTGACTGATCATAAAGTATTATCGAATGCAATGCTTGTCAGGTTCAGTTATCTCAAGCTAAAGAAAACCATAGTAAACGACTTGCTGTAACAGGACAACTTGATAAACGGAACTTGTTCAACCCCAATGATCAGGAAATTATTAATTTGCATATTGTGAATGTTGTGTATATAGTTTCACTTATTTGTCGTTTCGTTGCATGAGGAACGAGATCAGTTCATTTTCCTAGGGATGATTGCTTACACTTTTGTTACAGAACAGGTTATTTTCGACCGCTGAAAATTGATTTTCATGGCTTCGATTAATTACAAAATGTATATTGCCTAAAACATAATGTCTACTTGATGTTATTAACCTGACATTTGCTTCACAACTGTCATTTTATGAAAACGTGTATCAAAGTTCGAATACTTTAATAATGTGACTTATTTTGTGCCTGAAATATTTTGAACAATAACCAAACTGATATTCATTTGTATATGCTTTTACTTGACATTCGTGTGAAAATGTTCGGCTTGTTTCTACAATATTCACCATTTTCTAAGTTTTTTGGTTTCATGCTGACTATATTTTTATCATATTTTTAATAAGGTCCAGACAGTACTCGTTAAATTACTATTGTTATGACGTTAAAAAGTTTCATAACAATGTAAATGTGTTTTTTCTTCCAATCCGTCTAAATTCATAGAACGCATGGCAGACCCCATATATCAGGATATAGCCGAACTGAAGGGTAAGTTCAATTTCCAGTTCATCACAAATACTATTCATTATTTGAAACTCTGTTAGAGATTTTCGGTGCAGTTTTATTCGATGGTCTACCTCATTATTTTTGGTATGAGGACTCCATGTCAGGGTCTGACTCGTGACTCACTTTGCTGACTTTCACAATGTGTACCGAATCGACCTTCAGGATATATCTCAATTTCTTATTCGAGCGAAATCTCGTGTGCTTCATGAGATAAGAAATAAGACTCGTCAAGTTCTGGTTCTAACTTCAAACGTTATTTTCGGCTGCTTGCATGCATGTTCTTACATTGTTTTTTGATATTAGCTACTGTATCAAACAAAACACGATGTCTAAGACGCCTTCATAATGTCAGAATAACGATACTGTCAAATGGCTCCTCGTAGTCAAGGATGTTGATGGGAAATGGTGATTTTAATTTATTCGATTGTTTCAGGATAAGTCATCCGAAACCATGTCAGCTCCTTGCTTCGATCTTACATCGACACTGGCCCTGCGGTACATTCTGTATACAAACTCATTTCTGACAATTTTATTGGTGATTGACAGCAGCCTCTCACAGAATAGGTCTACGACGTCGTTTAATTTATCTTTGATAGGCCTAATGCGTTGGATGAGATTCAATGTGATCCATTCGCTATTTGTTGACTAACTTTGTATGCGTGCTTTCTGTGATTTGTTGAACAGCATCAGTGCAACTGGTTGTGAGAGTTCAGTCCTTCCTTATAACTGAAGAACGACCGCATCTCTTGTGAAGACAATAGATTTGCACATACTATTTCTCATGCAATACCTAGATTCCCAGTATTAACGACTCGGGTTTTCTACCCAGTGCAGCGACTTGAATATTGATTTTGATCTTTTAAATTGTGGGAATATTTCATCATACAACATTGTAAACTCCTATTTTCTAAGTTCATTAGTTTATTTATGTTTCAGAAATTCATATACAAGTTCTAGTTGATTATTTGTCAAAAATGAATTTCTTAATTTCAGTTAACTGATAAGGCTTATCCGATGTTGATATCTTTTTTTGAAAATGTAGATGAGATCGGCACAGAAGTAAAGGAATATGAACTTGCGAGACTGGAAGTGATGAAAGGTAACTTTGTAATTGTAAGACTTATTCAGAATTTTAGCACTAAACAATGAGGAAAGGATTCGATTTTTGATTACACTTCTGGATGAAGAGGAAAAATGTTTTCAGAAAATTGGAAGACATTGGACGATTTGAATTTTATGATGATGGCCATAATGCGTATTATCCACGACGTATATAAAATACGTAATCAATAATGTTAATTTATTTCAGTAACATTTTTTAACTGACTATATATTTTTTTTCTGAATATTAATAATAATGATAATAATAATAATACTCAGGTTTAATACACCAGCGTTTTGTTTCACTCTTTCATAGTTCATACATGGAAATCGTTTAGTAGATAGCTTAGTGATAAGTTCGTCACTTAGTATGCTTGAGGCTATTACGAGTTTACCTTAGTCAATAAACGCGAACGAGAATTTTACCAGCTTCCAGGGAGGCTACCTTGAATACCCAAAGTCGAAATAAAAGGCTTTGTAAGCGTAGAAGTATTTTCTACAAACACCCAGCAATCACAGTACAATCAAGCATACAACTCTCGTTTATTTATACAACATAGGAACGTCCTTGAGACAGTTAAGAAAATAGCATACTAAAATACACAGCAGCCAATCACAGCCATGGATTTTCCCGGTAGGAATTGAAATCTCAAGATCATCTGATCAGCCCATGCTGGCGAAACGTGAAAACGAAAATACGGCATTATGAAGCGAATTTTGGGGATCTAACATTCCTAACACTTAGTCAACCGAAAGTGCGTTTGTTATAATAAATGCAACTCAAGCACGTAACCAATGAATTGTCGTGAAGATTAAGTTGCAAAACCTAGAGACGATAAAGCTTCTCTCATTGAAATTTCCCTTTGTATTATTTAAGATCAGATTTATTGTTTTGAACTGAGGAAAGTTAAATGAGGGATCTGTTTGAAACGATGCATGTTTTCACCAGCTTGATAATCACTATCATATTGTGGTGAATGTAGTCTCATCGTTTATGTCACGGTTAGTATTCGACACAATTCCTGCACCTAAGACAGGATAATCCGGACAACCGTTATCACATAAGGCCCTACGGTGCATAAATCAGGAGCCGAATACGAAGCGTTGATCGCGTTCATCATCACATCACAAATGGTTCACAAAACCACAGGCACACGAACTGGAAACGATGTGTGAGTGCCGAGGATCCAGTGAGTGAATACGACAAAAATGCACATATAAATGCGCAGGAAAATGATTGAGGCATGAGATTATTGAAGTAGCTAACAATAAAGCGAGTAGAATGAATATGTGTAGGCAGTGAGCGATGATCAATCTTATTTTCAAATGAAAACGCGACAATAATAGAGGCTCAGTAGTATGGAGACGTTTTTGATATGTAAACGTCTCCGTCTTTCAATATGGTAGACAAATCGCTCATTCAATATGGAGAGGAAAAAGCCTAAGTGTATGTTGATCATTGTTATTATTACTACAATTAACCAAGAGATCTTTTAAATAAACATTACGATTGGTGATTTGAAATGGAGTAGAACAGTTAGACGATGTAAGAGATAAATATCACGAGTCGCTTACTGATCATGAACTTTTATTACTGTATAATTTCTGACTAAAGTGTACTTACTCATTCAATATCCGATCTTTTTTTATGAGCTAGTAAGAATCAATTGATTTCTTTGCGTTTATTTGTATTGTTTCAAAACGGTTCAAGGTGTTTTGTAGTGTCCAGTGAATAAGAGTCTAGTCACTTGACTGCACTAATTTTAGTCGGATAATAGTGTTTCTGTGAGTTTGTAAGACTCATGATTCGAATGAAAACGTTTTATTAAAATCAGTGGTGTTTTCGGATACCAGCAGCTATCACATTTTCAGACCGGATATCAGTTAGTTGCAAGGTGTAGAATAAAAAGGAGAAGATTCTAATGCTCATAATTAGGGGACCTCAGAAATAAGTAAACCAACAGATAATTCAGTTTAATTATTGGTAACAAACATTCTGAGAGAGGACAGATTTGGAAACGAGGGGGATAAAGTAGATATAATAGGCCAGATAGATTAGGTTATTGATCCAAGAAGACGGCAACACTAACATATAGTAGGTCCTACACCTTTTCTTACAGCTGTCCACTGAGTGGTCTGTGGTCACCTCGGCCAGGAAGAGCATGCCAGATAGCACTAACCATCATGAGAAGAAGTATGCACGAACCTGAATATTTGCTCTTTGGGTATAGTATCTCTTATATCTACGAGTTTTACTATTGGAATACTTAGTGAAGATTCATCTACCATAGGGTTTGCAGATTTTGATCTTTTGGGTGGTTTAAATTGTGGAGACATTTCTCTTTTACTCGAATTATTTGTCATAATGGAAAATTGGATGAGATAATTGCTTGTCTAAGTAACTCAAATATCTAAGGGTATAGCTTATTGTGTATTAACTGTGTTAATATTAAAAATCAGTGGCGGATTTTAAAGATTAGAGGTTCAGTTATGAAGTGCAACAGTCACTGTAAGTAGGCTTAAACTAGTGTATTCAGAAGTTAAAATCGTTATCAAACGACAAGTATGTATTAACTGATTAAAAACTTAGAAGGTTTGCTTTCTAGAAGCAAAGTGCACCGGGTACAATTCTACTAGATCAGTGTAATACCCTACGAATGATAAATTTCCGAAAAACACTAAACCATGTGAAAAAAAGTTACCGATTTCAGAGTTCGCGCGCGTAGTAGAAGAGGTTGTCAAGAGCTGCAGTCTGTTTTCATAGGGTTTGTTCTTCAACCTTATCAGCCGTTTCTATGCTCGTCTGTGCACTCGAACAAAGAGATTCAAGTCCGTTTTAGGCAGAGTTGCAAAATAAATAAACGATGAAGTAAACGTTGATGGATTAAAGTCACGGAGTGGATATCAACTAAGATGCCGTTGCATCTGTAGATGGATTTTCTACCCCAGCAGTTCACTCCATTTCCAATAGGTGCAGGTTGGTACTCGACGTCCCAGATCCAATACCAAAACACAATAATTCTGGGAGAAAACGGACGTCATGCGGTGTAAAATGGAAATAAAGACAATGACCCGACTATAATTACACCTTCCAAATCCAATTCACCCTGGTAGATATCCGTTTCTGGAAGAATAATTGCTACGGTATCAAATCCAAAATGGCTGTAGCCATATTAAATATCAAATTTAAACAACATATGTACAGTTCAGAAGCAAACATAAAAACTTCAATATAAGTACAAAATATAGAAATAATAACAATATACAATGATAAAATCTCAAAATGGAATCAAATAAAGTACCAAAATGTCAACAGAAAGAGTCAGTCATATCATAACACAAATATATATACATGGAGGTATTTTCCAAAAAACAAAACATTCAAAAAAGTTTCTACAGCATCTAAATGAAGAAGGATATCAAATCTGATTGAAAGCGCATCCTAGATACTATAAGTAGGCACAATCCATCTATGTCAACATGTCAATAGATGCACTGATCAAGTGAACGTATAAACCTCTGAAAGAAGAAGAAAATGAAGTACCTAGAATTTTTACTCCTTTTACCCCAACGATGCCTGGGTCGAGAACCAGCATTCACAAAACTACTCTGTCCTTGGTCTTCTTGAAAGGTCTGGACATGTTGCATTTGAACTAAAAGCTTGTCTTATGACGCAGTTAAAGCATTCTGAAGCATCTGTCTTATCCATAAAATCTAGGTCCACTTCTTTCTGATTTCTCCGTTCGCAGGAATCAGGTTTATTCTGTCCTATAGAAGATTTGTGCTGATAATGTCTAACTAACGGATCGGTTGTATTTTGCGTAGATCACAGCTATCAGAAAATTTTATCTTCTAGGAGAATGATATTGTATTCATTAGAATTTCTATCCTATACACTGCTGTTAAAAACTGTGACTTCTATCATCAAGATGACGATGAAATATGCCACTAACGGTTGACCATCGAAGACATTTGAGGGCGACATGAAGCAACTGTATCAGCGGCGGGAAAGTGAACCATTGTTTGATGTTCGGTGAAAGAGTAGTGGTGCCAGAATCCTTTCGTGCAAAATTGCTGAGGCAGTTCCATCTTGGTCATCCATGGGCTAAACGAATGATGTCCGTAGCCAGGAGTTATGCGTACTAGTCTCACATGGACCAACATGTCACAGTGTAAGTTGAAAAATGCCTGCGGTTTCAGCAGGCGTCAAAAATGTTTGACAAAGTTCCACTGGATTCGTAAAAGTATACCTCATGTAATAGTATGTGATATTAGGTCTTATTAAACCGCCACAAAATTCCTTAATTTCTGTCAACCGCTAGCCATTAAACATTTACGCTCGCCTCCATACCACAAGTAATCGAATAGGCAAGCGAAAGGTTTGTGGATACGTTTAAAAGAGCATTGATCAAGTCCAAAGATGGAGGACAATAGCCGACGCTCTACAAAATATCTTGTACCTATATCGAACAAGACCGGAAGCGTTATTATGAGAGCAAAAGCCTACATCAGAAATCGTAATGGGAGGAAGACTGAAAACGATCCACAACATGATGCATCCTACTAATGCACAAAATCAGCAGAGGCAAAGTCGCAAAAGCAATCCAATTATGAAGTTTGATGCCCTGTGTTCGCCCGTAACTAAAGGAAAAATCATAGTCCCTGAGTGAAAGCGCGAGTGATCAGAAGAGTTAGACGAGTTATGTACGAAGTATAGGTTGGAGGCGAAAGTGGGTCATGTCAGCGACACCAGATACGCAAACAGCTAGTCACAGGACGTCCATCAAGAGAAGAAACTCTTCCCCATTTGACATTTGCTTGTTACCTTCAACCTACCAGCAGCTCCCGAGCGCGAAGAAACCCAGTCACAAGCGGATCTCCGTTCTCGAAGGTATCCTCTTAAGCATATTTCATCAGGGTAATCTTTGGCTTTGATTTGTTACTGTGTCATTTTAGTGTGCTATTTTTGTGACTTTTCCAAGGACGTCTCTATTGAATATAATTGAACGCCATTTGAGTGATTTGATCCCTAGTGTGCTGCGCGGGCGTTTGTTTTTACAGAAAGTCACTCATCATTTCAATCGAACTGACGAAAATCTCTCTGTTTCTGGGGTTAGTTTTGTTTTATCAAGATTGCTGCTACTTTGCTCTGATGATCAGAGACCATTATGAACTGAAATTTCAAGGATTCTTGACATCCTGTCTCAATGAAGCACCATTTATTGATGTTTCTTTAAGTTGCACTCCATGGTTTACCAGTAAACATATACTAATAGTAACATATATAAACTCGTTTACTAATCAAGTTATTTCCTTCTCCAGTATACGAAAATCGGTCAAAATTCAAAGATGAACGTGTAAATGCAATGCAACAGCACTACAGGCATCGAAATCTTATGAATTAGGAGGATGAAAGTGAAAAAGAAGAATCAATATATTTCGCATATTATGAGTGTTTTAATATTATGTCCTATTTCATTTAAGTAACATTGCATGAAGAATTTGATCGATTCATTTTCTTAAGAATGATTGCCAACACATGTATCACACAAAAGAGTTTTTCCGATCAAAGAAAACTGATTTCAGCGTTATCTAATTGGGCTCGGATTATTGGAAAATGAACATTGCTTGGAACATAATCACTGTTTAATGTTATTAGCCTGAAGACTGTTTTCCGACTATCATCATATGAATACTGAATCAAAGTTAGATAACATTTGTTAGGCTGATTGATCACGTGCTAAAATGTGCGAGACTATCATAAAAGCGAAATCCAGCATTATATGCTTTTGCTAGACAACATGTGCACCTGCCTATTAGAAACCACAACATTCTCAATTTGGTATTTTGTCACGATGTCACCTCAAATCTGTGGCTGTCTGCGAAAAGTTTCACAACAGTGACCATAAAATTACCCTATGTAGACTTCCGTTATTTGCTAACTGCGACAAATCTAAAACAGCAAACCGTTTTCCATACAGAGACTATGAACATGCTGACTGAGACAGCTTTCGGTTTCTAATTCAGCACTCCAACTGGACTGCGTTTCTTTCTTGTCTTGAACTTCTTGATGCATTACATATATTCAATATCACCAATAAATCTGCTCTAGAAACAACTATCCCACTCAAAACGTCTTTCAAAACAGTTACTTCTTATTTCACCTATAAAGCTAGGGCTAAACTACGTCAACTAAAACGTGCATAATGCAAATCTAAAGACTTCAGCATCCTGTACCAAATTTACGCTATACTTGAAGGTGTTAAATATCAACATGAAGTACGATCTCGCTACTGCGTGTAGGTCCAAAAACCTCAGTCGTTTGCTTAACAAATGCATAAAATGACTCAGATCGCAAAATGTATTCTATACTACAAGATGGACAGACTTATTATGACGAAGCTGTTATTTGCGAACTGTTTAGTACATGGTTCTCCCTCAATCAAAACACATCTCCTACCCCTGATACTGACATTAACTGTAGCAGTAAGCATAATCTGTGTACCATCAAATTTGATCTTAGCAATATGCGAGCTTCATAGAGAATCCAGAGCAATGCTCTACAAAACATGCGTAAGACCTATTGCTGAATACTGCTCTTTCTTATTTTCTAACTTACACCTGACTGGTATGTTGAAGCTTGAAGGAATACAAAGGAACTTTACTCGGAAAGTCCTAAATCACAGCTCACTCAATGACTATCCAACTCGATGTAGTGAACTCGGGCTTGATCCATTACGGAAAAGAAGGCTTAAGTCCAATCTGATCCCTCTCTTTAAACTCCTGCACAAGCTCACATATTCCTCCTGTAGTTTACCACTTATCCATCGACCATAACCATGTACACATAACCTTCGAGATAATGTATCTACGGTCAAACTTGAAACGAAGTTTAGATGCAAAACTCGAGAAAACTTATTCCTCTCTAAGCATGCACTTACATGGAATAGGCTTCCCTCAAAAATACGCATGGCAAGTTGGTTACATGAGTTCGGTCAACTTCCTAACGATGCTCTCAGTTGCACTGACTCTTTCGCACTCGTGAACCCACTCGCACCCTGCTCCAAATTCAATAGCTCTGCATACACTTTAAACTCAATGAACTCAGTGCTTCGTCTTATTTGGTTGTTTTTACCTATCTAAGTAGCGTCAAATTTTTCTAATTGAATATAAATCTCTCTAGCTTTCATTCGAAATAGACAGGTTGCTCTACTCACTGGGTCGGTCGAAACTGTTCAACTGTAAACTGGTTGATTAGAAGACACTCTACTTTCCTGGGCACAACCTTATCAACACTTACAATTGTGTGAGTTTCACATTGCCTATTATCAATTATACTGTTCTCACGTACAAGCTTTTGACTTACATTGATCCCATAGTGTTACTTATTGCTCCACCTTTAACCGTGATACTCTTTAAATCTCTTGCTTCGCTAGTTAAGTATATCTCCGCCACTACATTCTAAATGCTTATATCTTGTTTGAAAATTCTTACTATGTCTCCATAACTGTTAACTGTATTGCATTCATGCCTAACCAATAGTTCATAAGTTGTAATAGCCAGACGAGTTTGTGAAAGGAACTTGCAGAAATAGTGTTTCTCAACAGGATGTGAGACATAGAACACCAAGTAGAACTCAATAGCTTCTTTTAAACATTTAACATGAGCCTAACAACACAAAAGGAGGGAGGGTGGAGTTACTTACCAGCAAACATTGGTGGTGTGGGCGATAACTTCAAACCACACATGTTTGTGGGGCAGAACATTTTGTTTGCTTTCGGCTCCCTAGATTGAAGAGGCGACGAATCAGTAACACTGAGGTTGCTCTTATACGCTTGCTACTTCTGTGGTTCATGTTTCCAAAACTATGCTGAGGTCGCTATTCTGTCGAAACACCCTCAACATTCTTACTCAGGCGCCCACTGTATGACTTAGAGTTTGGCATTCAATAATAAAGAAAAAAAAACAGTGAGACAGTGCGATAATTTATTCATCAAATTTTTATTTTTACAAACTCTACTCTTTCAACTAGTATTTCGCTGTCGACGTACATAAATCCACCGTCTTACTTCGACTTCTCTACTATCCACCTGACACTGCACAACTCTCTTTTCTTTTTGCTGTACTCCTTTATCTGTGTGCCCGACCGAAGCTGCTACCTTGACGTGGTGGTCGGGCTTGCCTATCGTGATGACCCAACCGAGCTATACTGGCTGGAACACATGTTCCTGCAGGTCCTACCATGCCAGGCTGGTCGATTGGAGAACGATGAGACTAAAAGCAGCTACCCAAGGTCTGAGGGCGAAGTCGTACTGCTGACTGCAGAGGGGTGTGACAGCAGTAAGGTGTTTCCCTCGGACAACCAGCATCTGCAGCGATGCTGCCTTCTCACAAGGAAGGAAGGGTTAGAAGAGGTCGACCCTAAAAATGTCACACCTCCCCTAACTCACGGATTTCCGTCTCCTTGGGTAAGGGTGCCCACTAAGGGCCTTTAAGAACGGAGCTAATCCTCAAACAACGTCTCATAAAAAGGCCGTGCGTGACCGGCCTCAAGCAGTTGTCCCTTGGACCCTGCGGTCACGCACCAACACTAATCCATCTTGCTTTTCAGGTTCGTCAAGAAACAACCTTCCACGGTGTGGGCAGCCGGGAAGTGATAACCGCCCTCATACCCGTAACAGCACACGAGACGAAATTGTTCAAAATCAAATCCTTCCTACATTCCCTAATACCTCTCTTATCTCCACAACTAACTCTTCTCACATTCATTTATTACAGTGCGCGGCTAATGCAAACGATGCGAGTTTGCGAAACGTCGTTCCTGGTCTCCTTAAACCCCGTTCCAAACTACATGTTGGAGCATTTAATGTACGGACATTGTGTCAAATAGGGCAACAGACATCATTAGCTAGGACTTTAGAATCTCGTTCCATCGATGTGTGCTGCGTCTCGGAAACGCGCATACAGGATCCGAGTAGCATCACTCGTTTGACCTCACCATGTCAAGATAAAGAAGCAGCTCGATTTACCCTTCGTGTATCCGGTAGCCCTGATGCTGCTTCTAGGGGCCTCGCCGGTGTAGGTATAGCATTGAGTCGTAGGGGAGAACAATCTCTCCTTGACTGGATCCCTGTAGATAGTCGCTTGTGCGCCGTCCGACTCAACGGGACAGTAAGGACTCGGAAAGATAGGGACACTCGCCGTTGCCTCTTCGTCATATCAGCCTACGCCCCCACTGACTGCAGCCCAGATGATGTAAAAGATGAGTTTTACAGAAAGCTTTCGGACCCCCTCCAAAAGTTAAGCGCTCTGATATAGTTATAATGGCTGGTGACTTCAATGCACAAGTAGGTAGACTAAGTGAAAATGAAAGACACCTAGGTGGATGTTACGGTCTCGCGGCTCAAAGAACAGACAATGGCGACCGTCTGTTGCAACTGTGCTCAGATAACCAACTATTTCTAGCAAACACTAATTTTAAGCATAAGGAAAAACACCTTTTGACCTGGCGACCCCCGAAGTCGTCTCAACGTTGGACACAACTAGATCATATCGCCATCAGCCACCGATGGAGGGGTTCGATAGAGGACTGTCGCTCGTTCTGGGGCACATGTTTAGATTCAGATCATGCCCTAGTGCGAGCACGTATTTGTTTGAGGCTTGCTTGACGTAGGAAAGACACCGTAAGGAAGCCTCCTAGGGCTTTACTTGATGATAATCAAGCTAAGAAAATATTTCAGGAGGAACTAGAAAAACAGTTAGGCGGCTATGAGAGTGATTCCCATCCTGAAGCAGGTTGGAATCATATCAAGAAGGCTGTGGAAACAGCAATGGTATCTGCTAGCAAGGTAAACCACAAGGCTAGGATGAAGCCGTGGATATCAGTCGCATCCACCGAACTGATGGATGCTCGAAAACGCATCCCACCTGACTCTGAACATGATGAAGAGCGTAGTCAGCTTAGGCGCAGACTTATAAAAAGCCTACGTAACGACCGTGAACAGTGGTGGGTGGCGAAAGCAAAAGCGATGGAAAAGGCAGCGGCGATAGGCAACACTAGACAACTTTTCCGCCTTATCAAAGAAACCGGTATTAGGAACCCGAATGTGAGTGAGACTATCTCAGAAAAGGATGGCTGTATCATTTATTCTCAATCCAGTAGGTTGGACCGATGGGCAGAACACTTTAGGGATCAGTTCAACTGGCCTTCAGCCACTCTTCGGTTGCCCACGATCTCCAGTCATCCTGAATGGCAAATCGATTTAAGTCCTCCCAGTTTACATGAAGTTGAGAAAGCTATAGGAAATCTAAGGGGAGGTAGAGCGGCAGGTCCCGACAGGCTTACCCCTGAGATGTTTAAGGATGGTGGTCCAATTTTAACGGTTAGACTGACCGAGATCCTAGGTAGAATCTGGGAAATGGACGTAATCCCATCTGACTGGTCTCAGTCGCTAATTGTCCCAATCTACAAGAAAGGACAGAAGTCCTCTTGTGACAATCACAGGGGAATAAGTTTAACTAATATAGTTTCTAAATTGTTAGCCTCGATTATACTTAGACGCCTTACTAGAGCTCGTGAAGAGCAGACTCGAGAAAACCAGTCTGGTTTTCGACCTGGACGTGGTTGTATAGACCACATCTTCACACTACGACAGGTCCTGGAACACAGACACACATTTAGACGTCCGACGATAGTCGTGTTCCTGGACCTTAAGGCGGCATTCGACTCAGTGGATCGTGAGGTTCTGTGGCAGTGTCTGTCATTGAAAGGTGTACCAAAGAAGTACATTAACCTTATACAAGCACTCTACTCGAACACCACTGGTCGGGTGAGAGCATATGGCGAACTGTCATCTGAATTCTCTACATCAAGTGGTGTCCGTCAGGGCTGTCCACTCTCTCCATTCTTGTTTACCTTTGTCGTAGACATCCTCTTAGAGTCAACATTAAGCTCGTCAGGTTTTTCAGGGGTTGACCTTCTACCAGGAAAGTCGCTTACTGATCTAGAATATGCCGATGGCATAGTTCTATTCGGTGAAGACGCTGACAAAATGCAGAGTATTCTGACTACCATAAGCAACAATGCGAGCATGTTTGGGATGCGTTTTTCCCCTCGAAATGCAAAATGTTGCTTCAAGACTGGGTTGCATTGGCACCTGAACTAGTGATAGGGAGTGAAGTAGTCGAGCGTGTTGATCACTTCACTTATCTGGGGAGTCTCATCAGTGCTGACGGTCTGGTGACTGGTGAAATCTCAGCTCGGATACAGAAAGCTTGATTGGCTTTTGCCAACCTGCGTCACTTATGGTGTAGGCGTGATATCCGTTCGCTAACCAAAGGGCGGGTGTACTGCGCAGCAGTTCGTTCCGTTCCCTTATATGGCTGTGAAACATGGCCATTAAGAGTAGAAGATGTTCGTAGGTTACTAGTATTCGATCAAAGATGTTTAAGAAGCATTGCTCGTATATCGTGGGACAGCCGAGTGAGCAATGCTGTCGTTAGGAAACGAGTACTAGGTAAGGATGGCAGATCAATAGATGAAGTGGTGAAACTTCATCAGTTGAGGTGGTTGGGACATGTGTTACGTATGGCTAACCACCGACTGCCCCGACGAGCTATGTTTTGTGGTGTAGGAGTAGGTTGGAAGAAAGTTAGGGGCGGGCAGACCAAAACGTGGCACAAATCCATGAAGTCACTGACAAGTGGACTGAGTCATGTTGGTAGATGTAGACTACCTGGTTGGGGTCCGCGAGACGAAAGTCATCAATGGTTAGAGACCTTGAACGACATGGCTCAAAATCGTTTGCAATGGCGCAGGTGCATCCACTCTTTGAGCTCTCTCAAATCCTAATCTTCTGGATTCGTCAATACCTCTGCCTTTGCCTTTATAATCTTATCTCACTGAATTATATTTTTTGAATAATATCTTCGAACTCTAGGCTTCTTTATTAACATTAATACCTCTACTATCTTTATCACTATGGGATTTGATTTGACATTTGCGTCTCTGTGCTAATAATGTGGTATGGCAACATGAACTTATGTACATACGTACGAAGTTCTACGTTGAAACTGACTGACTGACTGACTGACTGACTTTATCTGTGTGTTATATTCTTATATTCCCATAATTTACTTTAATTTAAGTGGTCAGTATGAATTTTATCCTGACATACTACTGTATTGACTACTTCAACATGACAGGTTAAGAAGTGTTTTGGTTACATGTATACTCTTGCCACACTGCTGCCTTTTTCTCTCTCTTTTCTCCTTTTAAGAACCCCATTCACGGTGGATATCCTGGACGCCTCTAGGGAATATGCACCCCAAGTACATGACTGTCTGGATCACAGCTCGTATCAAGCGCGTTCCATATGACCTTACACAACAAATTCACCATTGATCTCCGCAAATCGCCAAAACAACCTATTGTGCACCTTCCTTCCTTATTTGTACTCTACTATTGAAAATGAGGCTGTACATTACTGTTTCTGTCAGTGACATGGTGTAAATGTGCTATCAGAAACTGACTCTTATACTTATTTTAACTGTTATAAATTTACAGTAATTGTGAAAGCATTTGTGACAATTTGATCTAGCCTGTAAACTGGCAAGACTCTTGTAACGTAGTTATTTTAGAATAAATTATTATTATTATTATTAAATATAAAGTCTGTTTTCAGGATTCCAGCAAATTTTTGTGACTTCCTATTTATTGAAAATTGATTCATCCTGTGAAATATTCAGTTGAGACGATTGATGTCTGTGTGAAATGCTTCTTCGCCATTTCCTCTCCAGGCAGAATCTCATCTGCCTTATGATGAAAGAAATACAATTGGTGTGAGTGAGCATCTTGTCTAACACTTATACTCACTTCAAAAGTAGTTGCAGGCTGTTTTCCAAGCATAGTTGACCGATGTTAACTGCATTTCATTGACAGACGAATTGAAAGTCCTGTAGATGCTGATCAACTACTGCCAATTTCAAGGAACTCAATCTCCATGTATCATTGTGAGTTCCTTCTTGTTTAAGTATTAACAGTTTAACTAATTTTTATTTCCCCAATTCATTAACATCCAAACACCTTGCCTGCTTACCAACTTATCGCTTTACTCATTAATTTTTAACATTATTTCAACTCTTTTTTTCTCCTTCTCCTCGTTCCAGCTCCCTGTCCTTCCTATTTCCAAGCTACCCATTAACTGACTCATCTTACAAATTATACCATTCGTTTACTTAAAATCAGTGTGATATGCTATGTGGATATATTATCTGGCAAAGTTGTCTGGATCGCTTGTAATGTTGGAGCTAGTAGAGAATGTTAATTCCGATAAGGTGTAGAAAAAAATTGTGACTAGACTAGAGACCATTATTTACAATTAACCATTAAATGTAAGAGAGCCTAACATCACAAAAGGAGGGAGGATGGTGTATCTGACTAGCATTCATGACGGTGGGCCGATAACCTCAATCGACCAATGTCTGTGTGGCAGAACATTTTGTTTGCTTACGGCTCCTTACGATATAGCAGGATGTAACAAATCAGTGATATTGATGTTACTTTTCCTAGTTAACCTCGTCTACAACTCATGTCTGTAACCTTGCGCTGGTTTTTACTTCCTACCGAGAAGTCCTATTACAAACTGGTCTAGACAACTATACTAAAAAAGAGCTCATTCATAACTTCTTGAGCCACAGAGTTAAAAAAAATTTAAATAATAAATATAATAAGATAATAACAATAATATCAATAATATCACTGAGCCTCATTATTATATTTTGTAAATTAACATTATTACTAACAACTTGGTTCTTCTGAATTTCCTCTATTCATTCGACTAACTTCTCATTAGTTATCGTACTACTGAATTGTCTTCATTAACCTACAAAAGCGCAGGTGTACAGTTGGTGTTCTAATATTAAAAATGGTCTGAGTAAACATACATTTGTTTTATCCATGAAAGTATGTGCGAAGCCGTTTTTCGGCTTTGAAAAAGAATATTTTCTGTTCCACTCCTCGTCCGTTTTCTTCATTCCTCTTTTTTCAGTTCCTTATTCCAGGATGTGAGACATAGAGCACCAAAGGAGGGAGGGTGGAGTTACTTACCAGCAAACATTGGTGGTGTGGGCGATGACTTCAAACCACACATGTTTGTGGGGCAGAACATTTTATTTGCTTTCGGCTCCCTAGATTGATGAGGCGACGAATCAGTAACACTGAGGTTGCTCTTAAACGCTTGCTACGTCTGAGGTTCATCTTTCCAAAACTATGCTGAGGTCGCTATTCTGTCGAGACACCCTCAACATTCTTACTCAGGCGCCCACTGTATGACTTAGAGGTCTGCATTCAATAACAGTAATAATAATAAAAGAAGTAAGACAGTGAGAAATTTTATTCACCATTTTTTTTATTTTTGAAACTCTACTCTTCAGCTGAAATTTCGCTGTCGACGTACATAAATCCACCGTCTTACTTCGACTTCTCTTCTATCCACTTGACTCTGAACCAATCTTCCTTCTTCTTCGCTGTACTACAACTATGAACCAAGACACTGCTTACAGACTTAGAAACAACGCATATACACTATTAACGGCAAAACACAAAAAATCATTGCGTTCTAATTTCTTTGTAATACGATACAGTCTACTGTGGAACAGGTTACCAATCGCTATTCGTATCTGTGACACAATCACTAAGTTCAAGAAACTAGTCATGTTGTTGCTAGATTCTAAAGAGATTTATCGACTATTCCCAGAACTCACACAAAGTCCCCAGGCACTCTTTATGGTCCACCAAATATTTAGATAAACCTCAGAAACTAATTATAGACTATGACCATATTGTGTTCTCATTACCACCCATACATGCATCATGAAATGGTAGACAAATCCCCCTGCTCCTACTAACAGCAATAGGTTACGCCTTTGAGGTGTTAACCGTGACTTTTCTCTGCTTTTAAATTCCAATCATTATTTTCATATCTTCATAGCAGTTTTAGTTTTTATTTCTAGTAGACAGACAAATTGACAAGCCTGTAGATGCTGATCAACTACTGTCAATTACAAGGAACTCAATCTCCATGTATCATTGTGAGTATCTTCTTATTTACGTATTAACAGTTTAACTTATTTTTATTTCCCCAATTCATTAACATCCAAACACCTTGCCTGCTTACCAACTTATCGCTTTACTCATTAATTTTTAACATTATTTCAACTCTTTTTTTCTCCTTCTCCTCGTTCCAGCTCCCTGTCCTTCCTATTTCCAAGCTACCCATTAACTGACTCATCTTACAAATTATACCATTCGTTTACTTAAAATCAGTGTGATATGCTATGTGGATATATTATCTGGCAAAGTTGTCTGGATCGCTTGTAATGTTGGAGCTAGTAGAGAATGTTAATTCCGATAAGGTGTACAAACAAAAAATTGAGAGTAGACTAGAGACTATTATTTACAATTAACCATTAAATGTAAGAGAGCCTAACATCACAAAAGGAGGGAGGATGGTGTATCTGACTAGCATTCATGACGGTGGGCCGATAACCTCAATCGACCAATGTCTGTGTGGCAGAACATTTTGTTTGCTTACGGCTCCTTACGATATAGCAGGATGTAACAAATCAGTGATATTGATGTTACTTTTCCTAGTTAACCTCGTCTACAACTCATGTCTGTAACCTTGCGCTGGTTTTTACTTCCTACCGAGAAATGCTATTACAAGCTGGTCTGGACAACTATACTAAAAAGGAGCTCATCCATAACTTCTTGAGCCTCAGATTTAAAAATAAAAAGAATAAATAAAACCAAAAAATTATATCACTGATCCTCTTTATTATATTTTGTAACTCAACTTTATTACTAACAACTTGGTTCTTCTGAATTTCCTCTATTCTTTCAACTAACTTCTCATTAGTTATCTCACTACTGAATTGTCTTCATTAACCTACATAAGCGCAGATGTAAAGTGTTCTGATATTAAAAATGTTTGGGTAAACGTACCTTTGTTTTATCCGTAAACGTATGTGCGAAGCCGTTGTTCGGCTTTGAACATGAATATTTTCTGTTCTGCTCCTCGTCCGTTTTCTTTATTCCTCTTTTTTCAGAACCTTATTCCGATCCACATATATTTGTCTGGATATTTGCAGTAGACTTGGTTACCCTAGCCATGAACATGTGAAATCATTAGCTGACGAATATCAACCAGACTTTTGTACATTTACCGCATCAATTCTTGTTATATGAAAACCTGTCTGTACCATGAATCATTTCTCAGCCCATAAGATGATTGTCGTAACGCAACCTTCGTAACTTGCGCCAATTACTCGCTTTGTACATTCCAACTTTAAGAAAACAATGAATCTTATGAAATGTTTCAGTAACATTATACCGTTTTCAGAAAAACGTATGTTGCTAATCTTAACATTTTGATCTTGCCTGTAAATTGGCATGTCTCTTGTAACATGTTTGTTATTTGAGAATAAATTATTATTATTATTATTATTTTCCGTGGGTTATATTCTTATGTTCCCATAATTTACTTGAATTCAAGTGGTCAGTACGAATTTTATCTTGACTTACTACTGTATTGACTACTTCAACGTGACAGTTTAAATAGTGCTTTGGTTATATGTATACACTTGCCACACTGCTGCCTTTTTCTCTCTCTCTTTTCATATCATCTTGATGCGAAGCTGTTTTGGGCGGTCTTGAAACTCGTCACTTTCAAAACAGGGACCCTGCTCAGTTAGCATCATTTTCGGGATTCCGTGGCTCGCTACAATATGCCGCATCACTACTTCGGTCACTGTTCATGCACGCTGGTCTGCTATGGGTACGGCATCTATCCAACGTGTAGCATGCTCCGTCATAAGTATCAGGTACCGGTTACCGGTCGCCGTCTGTGGAAACGGTCCCATTATATCCGTCGACCATTGACCACCGACTGCTGTTACTGGGATCGACTGTAATAGCGCTTGTGTGTATCTATCACTTTTCATATGTTGACACTGCTGGCAAGTGAACACGTATTGTGCCACATCGTCTCTCATGCCTGTCGTTCTTGCGACACCTGTATGTGCTACCTGGTGACTCTCGTGTATCATCCTTCACTGCCAGTCTTTCGGGATTACAGCCACCCAATTTTAGTCATCGTACTGCCAGGTCAGGAATCCATATGTATTCATTCTCAGTCGTTCCTTTTGCCGAAATAACATTTTTACCTCCTTGTCCGTCGTTCGTTTTTCTACGTCTTCTCTTTCTTTTATCTTTCTGACTACCTCTTGAAGGTTCGGGTCAGCTTTCTGTTGCCGGATGAGTTCTAATGCGTCTACATCTAAACTACTCACCGCGTATACTGTCACTGGAATGTCAGCCTCCATGTCTGATCTTGACAACTGATCGGCCATTACATTTTTCTTTCCTGAAACATGGCCGATACTGAGGTCGTATTCTTGCAGACGTATCATCCAACGCGTCAACTTCCCTCGGGGGTCTTGCTGTTGCTGTTGCATGGTCTTGCTGTTCTCAACCACAGCAGGGGTTTATGGTCAGTCACAATGTGAAATCGTGTACCTAAATGGTACGGTCTCCATTTATCTACTTCCCAAACGATTGCTAGGCATTCGTTTAAATTGATACTGTTTATCCCATTTAGTAAATGCTGTCTTGTTGCGATCGCTATCTTTTATAGATAGTTGCCAATAACCTGACCGTAAATCCAGCACCGTAAACACCGTGGCATTCTGTAGCCGATCTAATGTTTCTACTACTGTTGGCATTGCGTAGGGTTTCAGGTCTGTTATATCATTTAGTTCACTAAAGTCGACACAAAATCTATACTTTCCATTGCGTTTCTTTAACGAGAGTACCGGTCAGTTATACGGACTCTCCGCTTCCTCAATTATACCTTCCTTCAACATTTACTGGACCTGTCGATTTACCTCGGCCTCTAAATGCACCGGGATACGACGTGTTGCGAATATAATTACTCGGTCGTTCTTTGTAGGAATTTCATGCTTTTCTTTGTCACAAAATCCATACGGCTCCCCATCTCCAGTGAACAGTTTCGCATACTTCACGCATAACTCGTTAATGTTTGGTTTCTTGGTCGAAACGTCCGTTGCCACTCTTGTTTCAGCCACTTCGTTCCTTTCGTGTATTGGCAATGAACCATACTTTGTGACCATTTTCCCGCTTCTTAAGTCAATTATCGCTTTAACCTCTCTTAGTAAATCTACTCCTAATATCGGTTTCGATAAGCTTGTGGTTACCGTGAACGGAAAATGTATCTCAGCCCCAACCACTTTCACAATACTGTTTGATATCCCAAACACCTCTAGCATATGCCCTCCTAAGCTGTGGACAGCTATTGTACATGGTTTGATTGTCCTACATTGCTCTTTGCCTATTAACGATATTGCTGCCCCTGTATCGACCAAACACGCTAACTCCTGTTGATTTATGTACACTCTGATATAAATTGCCCCTCAATCTACTAGTGCGAGAACCTCCAGATTCCTAGGGTGGAAAAAACACACGTTATAATGTTTAAAGTCTCTTCATCGTCGTCTTCCTGGACAGTTAATCTTCCAATGTCATGGCCCTCAACAAGCGTAACATTTGACGTTCCATTTATGATTTACTCGTAATGCTGCTATCTGACGCTCCAACTCCTCAATCTTCTTCTCGAAAGTATTTATCTCCTGCTTTTTGCACCCGACCGGAGCTACTGTTCACGTCATCATTTGAAGAGTCACCTTCTCCAGTTCACCGATATCCATAAATTGTGCCGCGTTTACTAGTTTCAGCTGCTGGGACAGGGTAGCAAGCACAGTCTCGATAAGCCTCGACGCCAACAACTGTGCCACCGAATCCTCATCGATATTCGGCAGCGCACAGGGCAACAATCTGGTAAGCTCCGCAGCCAGCACCAGTAGGTCACCCTCAACCGACAACCTCGCCAACCGGAACTTCTGCAGCGCTTCCACCCTGTCCACTGTGCTGTCGAACTCCGTCATCAACAGCTCCGTGACCGTCTCCGACGTCGTTTCCCTGTCAGCAATGTCCAAGCTGTCGTACACGGCCTTTGCCCTACCTCTCAGTAGCGTCCCCAGCCAGCATCACCAACTTCGCCTTCGGCTTTCACACCCACCAGCTCCGCCGCGACCTCAAACATTTTCGACCACAGAATCTTCATCCATTGAGTAGGCAGCGACTCCAAATGTATTGAAGGAGAAAACAGGTGAGGGAAACCGAATGGTATTTATCGCCAATCACAGAGTTAATTGGTAAAATAGGGAAACCAGGTCGTAAATCGTTAACTTGCAAAATATCAATCCATCATATCGAACTGGACTGTTCCTGTTGCAAAATATCAATCCATTGTCTGACATTTCACTGTTCATGCGTTTCCTACAAATCCCATTGTGTTCCAGCTCTTCCTTTCTTGATCCTTTTACATCTTCTGCCGCCAGATATTACGTTTTTACCCGCGTCATAAGTAGCGCGCACCACAGTATAACCAGTGGTATTTCAGAGTTTCTTTATGATTCTGACGCCAATATTACATCTGAAACTTTGTTCTGGCTTTATAATTTCGAAAACATAGATGATTCTCGGAAGATGCTCCGTCTCATTGGCAAACGTGGTCCATCAGGACTGAGCCAGTATTGCACCTACATCTTTGGTGATCAGAACTCTCTTTTCAATACTCGTTACCGCTGCATAACACTGATCAATTATGGGTCCGAAAACTTAATGACTCATGCTGGCATTGTTAACCATGAGTGCAAACGGTTCAAACTCAAATCCCTCACCGATGACCAATTCAAGTCCCTCATATTCATATGCAGTCTTCACTCACCTAGATTTTCGTACATCGGTACTCGATTTCTTAAACGTCCTGAATAAGACTCAACACTAACACTCGAAACGATCACTGATGAGTACCGACGGATCACCAACGTGGTGCAACTAGAAGTCCATGTTGTTCACCAACAGTTACCCAGTCATAATGAAGGTGCCCATGCTACATCCAGTTCATCCCACACTAGCTCAGCACGAAAGACGAAAACAACTCGGCTGCTCCTAGCTGGCACTGTGGTGCATAGCACTATTTACAAAAAGGGCCATTTAGGCAATAACAATGCAGGAAGTGTAAGGTCATCGGTCATAAAGATGATTTCTGCCTAAAGAGAAAGCCGAACCGATCCAGAAGTGCCAACCAGTTTGTTCCTAGACACGGTACCAATTCATTGAGCCTAATATTGTCATGACAAAGATCATCACCAGGTGAGAGAAAAATTATGACTACTAATATTAACGGGCATCCGTTTAGATTGCAAGTAGATACCGCATCTCATGTCACCATACTCTCACGCAAGAGGTGCACCAAATTAGGCAGCCTGAGCTGGCAGCACACATCACAGAAGCCTCGTACAGCACGTGGTAATTAACTTTGTCTGTTGGAACAACTGTGATGAAAAGTTGCCTTCCGAGATTCGTGATGTTATATAACTCCAGCTTATCTAAACTTATTCGGTTTAGATTGGTTAAATACATATGCCACCAGGTATCACGACCACATGAGCCCGAATTATTAAAGAGGAATCTAACGACCCGTTTTTCAACCATTTTTCAAACTGAATTAGGTCGGTGCACTGCCATGAATGCAAAACGTTGGTTGAAACCTGGGGCTGAAGCTGCTTTCCGTCAAAAGAGATCCGTTCTTTATGTAAGATTAGCAACAGTTGACGAAGAATGTAATCGCCTTCAACAACAAGCAGTTAAAACTGCTGTTTCTTACTCTACTTGGGCAGCACCTATATTTGTTCTAAGAAGGCTGAAATTACGATACGTAAATGTGCTAACTTTTCTACAGATCTAAACGCAGCTTTCGGCAATGGATTTTGGTTAGATCTTTGATGCCAACGGCCGCAGACCGGACCCTTACAACTTCTGAGCTATCAAACTGATGCCCACTACCAATAATGTCTCGGAATTACGATCTTTCCTCGGGTTAATTAGTTATTATCCAGCGTTTGTTCCCTCGATACATGATTATCACGCTTCATTGAATTGCCTACTGCAGAAGCATTGTACATGGAACTGGACGTGAGTGAGAGACATGGCTTTTGGTGAGCTGAAGTCCACAATTAGCTCCAGAAAAAGCCGTTATGCATGCATCCTGTAAACCAACCCCAGCGGAAAACAGGTAAAGTCAGACAGAGAAAGAGGCTATTGCCCTTGCGTTTGCTGTACGCTGTTTCCACATGTTTTTGTACGGTCGGAGATTCACGCTCCTCACAGATCACAAGCCTCTGTTAGTAGTATTTGGTTCAAAATCTGACATTCCAGCCAATTCTGCGAATCGTCTTCAAAGATGAGCCTTGGTAATTTTGGGGTATGATTTCGAAATACAATATCGAAGCACTCTACGATTCGATCAAGCAGACACTTTGTCATAACTTATAAATGATCAACATGCGGTTGAGGAAACATGGTATTCGCATCTCTGTTATACCGGTGTTTGCAACAGACATACAAAATGCTTCTAGAAACGACTCCGTCATCGAGATGTCCATGAAATATGTCACTAACGGTTGACCATCGAAGACATTTGAGGGCGACATGAAGCAACTGTATCAGCGGCGGGAACGTGAACGATTGTTTGATGTTTGGTGAAAGAGTAGTGGTGCTAGAATCCTTTCGTGCAAAGGTGCTGGGGCAGTTCCATATCGGTCATCCATGGGCTAAACGAATGATGTCCGTAGCCAGGTGTTATGCAAACTGGCCTTACATGGATCAACATGTCACAATGTTAGTTGAAAAATTCATGCGGTGTCTGCAGACGTCAAAAATGTATGACAAAGTTCCACTGGCTTCGCTGGTCTAATCGATGGAAAGTAGTATTTATTTGTGATAGACGCCTTCTCAAAATGGCCAGAAATCAGCCCTGTTAGGCCGCCCACGACAACGAAAAATGCGGCTCCTCACTGAAATTTTCTCTTGAAACTGTAAACCTCATGTGACCGTATCTGACAATAGGTCTCAATTTACCTCCACAAACTTCAAACATTTCTTTCAACAGGTAGCCCTTAAACATTTACGCTCGCCTCCATACCAACCACAATCGAATATGCAAGCGGAACGGTATGTGCATACGTTTAAAAGAGCATTGATCAAGTCCAAAGATGGAGGACAATAGCCGACGCTCTACAAAATATCTTGTACCTATATCGAACAAGACCAGAAGCGTTATTAGGAGAGCAAAAGACCTCATCGAAAATCCTGATATGAAGTACACTGAAAATGATCCACAACATGATGCATCCTACTAATGCACAAAATCAGCAGAGGCAAAGTCGCAAAAGCAATCCAATTATGAAGTTTGATGCCCTGTGTTCGCCCGTAACTAAAGGAAAAATCATAGTCCCTGAGTGAAAGCGCGAGTGATCAGAAGAGTTAGACGAGTTATGTACGAAGTATAGGTTGGAGGCGAAAGTGATTCATGTCAGCGAGACCAGATACTCAAACAGCTAGTCACAGGACGTCCATCAAGAGAAGAAACTCTTCCCCTTTTGACATTTGCTTGTTACCTTCAACCTACCAGCAGCTCCCGAGCGCGAAGAAACTCAATCACAAGCGGATCTCCGTTTACGAATGTATCCTCTTAAACATATTTCATCAGGGTAATCTTTGGCTTTGATTTGTTACTGTGTCATTTTAGTGTGCTATTTTTGTGACTTTTCCAAGGACGTCTCTATTGAATATAATTGAACGCCATTTGAGTGATTTGATCCCTAGTCTGCTGCGTGGGTGTTTGTGGAATAAAATTTTCATGCTATATCATGGCTTCTTACTGATTCGATTTGGTCAAAGGGTCACAGTAGCCAACGTGGACGTCGATTTACTGCTTGTTCCCGTTAATCGTCTAAGGTGAATTCGTAACAGTTTAGGCATATCTAGAGACGAGCGTCACGCTAAGTAACCCATTTCACTGTTACAAAACAGCACTGCTACTGTTCCAAAAGCATTTCTGGTGGAAGCGTAGATCGATTGAGAAAGCTTTTGGTAGTTCTGTGTAGATGTCTAAAGTTGTCTAAAACTGGGAAAAATGTTTGTGATTTCTACTGTGTTCAAACTTCACGGCAGAAACTTATTATATACTAAAAGCAAGTGTAGAGGTTGTGGATATTTCTACATCTATTCTTTTTCTGACGATGTAATTACTGGGTTCCTGTTTAAACGATTATCCGTAACACTATGAAATACATAATTTTTAGTGAACGATCTACAGACAAAAGACAACAGTTTTGTGTCGATTGATATTATTTTGATATTGCTGTTGTTATTTTGACGGATATTCTTCGTCAACCTTTGTGCTACATCAAAATTTACTACATTATAAACTTATCATTTTAGGATCTGACAGAAAACAGATTATCCCATTTGAAACCTTTGTATGAAGCGTTGTGCAATCTAACAGCACTGTTACCGTAATTATGAATTTGTATTGAAAAAGATTCTACGCACACTGTAGAAGCGCTGTTTCGTCCGGAAGCATCAAATGAGTGAATATTGTTACCAAAAATTATGAAACATTCGAAAGGTTACCAACAATATTCGCTAGAATCCATTTCACTGTGTCAACTTACAGCTGTTATCAAACAAATGTGTGTATAAGCATTACTTTTATCGACCACTTATTATGCTGCAGAACTAAAACAGTGAGTAACATGTAACATGATCTCAACACAACATAATGTGAACTTACTATTCTGATCGTACCACTGCTTGGAAATAAAGTTATCTCGTAGTTGAACATTGACTGATCAAAAAGTATAGTCGAGTGTGGTTCTCATCAGGTCCATTTATCTCAAGCTAAATAAGACCATATGATCAAACATGCAGTGATGGCTAATGTGGATTGGCAGTAACACTGCAACTTGATAAATACAACTAGTTGAACACTAATGATCAGGCAGACAATGCAATGTTCGCAAAATCGTGACTAATTAGTTTAAATATCTAGGTTTTACAGAAAGTCACTCATCTTTCAATTGAAATGACGAAAATCTCTCTGTTTCTGGGGTTAGTTTTGTTTTATCAAGATTGCTGCTACTTTGCTCTGATGATCAGAGACCATTATGAACTCAAATTTCAAGGATTCTTGACATCCTGTCTCAATGAAGCACCATTTATTGATGTTTCTTTAAGTTGCACTCCATGGTTTACCAGTAAACATATACTAATAGTAACATATATAAACTCGTTTACTAATCAAGTTATTTCCTTCTCCAGTATACGAAAATCGGTCAAAATTCAAAGATGAACGTGTAAATGCAATGCAAACAGCACTACAGGCATCGAAATCTTATGAATTAGCAGGATGCAAGTGAAAAAGAAGAATCAATATATTTCGCATATTATGAGTGTTTTAATATTATGTCCTATTTCATTTAAGTAACATTGCATGAAGAATTTGATCGATTCATTTTCTTAAGAATGATTGCCAACACATGTATCACACAAAAGAGTTTTTCCGATCAAAGAAAACTGATTTCAGCGTTATCTAATTGGGCTCGGATTATTGGAAAATGAACATTGCTTGGAACATAATCACTGTTTAATGTTATTAGCCTGAAGACTGTTTTCCGACTATCATCATATGAATACAAAAACCAAGTTAGATAACATTTGTTAGGCTGATTGATCACGTGTTAAAATATGCGAGACTATCATAAAAGCGAAATCCAGCATGATATGCTTTTGCTAGACAACATGTGCACCTGTCTATTAGAAACCACAACATTCTCAATTTGGTATTTTGTCACGATGTCACCTCAAATCTGTGGCTGTCTGCGAAAAGTTTCACAACAGTGACCATAAAATTACCCTATGTAGACTTCCGTTATTTGCTAACTGCGACAAATCTAAAACAGCAAACCGTTTTTCATACAGAGACTATGAACATGCTGACTGAGACAGCTTTCGGTTTCTAATTCAGCACTCCAACTGGACTGCGTTTCTTTCTTGTCTTGAACTTCTTGATGCATTACATATATTCAATATCACCAATAAATCTGCTCTAGAAACAACTATCCCACTCAAAACGTCTTTCAAAACAGTTACTTCTTATTTCACCTATAAAGCTAGGGCTAAACTACGTCAACTAAAACGTGCATAATGCAAATCTAAAGACTTCAGCATCCTGTACCAAATTTACGCTATACTTGAAGGTGTTAAATATCAACATGAAGTACGATCTCGCTACTGCGTGTAGGTCCAAAAACCTCAGTCGTTTGCTTAACAAATGCATAAAATGACTCAGATCGCAAAATTTATTCTATACTACAAGATGGACAGACTTATTATGACGAAGCTGTTATTTGCGAACTGTTTAGTACATGGTTCTCCCCCAATCAAAACACATCTCCTACCCCTGATACTGACATTAACTGTAGCAGTAAGCATAATCTGTGTACCATCAAATTTGATCTTAGCAATATGCGAGCTTCATAGAGAATCCAGAGCAATGCTCTACAAAACATGCGTAAGACCTATTGCTGAATACTGCTCTTTCTTATTTTCTAACTTACACCTGACTGGTATGTTGAAGCTTGAAGGAATACAAAGGAACTTTACTCGGAAAGTCCTAAATCACAGCTCACTCAATGACTATCCAACTCGATGTAGTGAACTCGGGCTTGATCCATTACGGAAAAGAAGGCTTAAGTCCAATCTGATCCCTCTCTTTAAACTCCTGCACAAGCTCACATATTCCTCCTGTAGTTTACCACTTATCCATCGACCATAACCATGTACACATAACCTTCGAGATAATGTATCTACGGTCAAACTTGAAACGAAGTTTAGATGCAAAACTCGAGAAAACTTATTCCTCTCTAAGCATGCACTTACATGGAATAGGCTTCCCTCAAAAATACGCATGGCAAGTTGGTTACATGAGTTCGGTCAACTTCCTAACGATGCTCTCAGTTGCACTGACTCTTTCGCACTCGTGAACCCACTCGCACCCTGCTCCAAATTCAATAGCTCTGCATACACTTTAAACTCAATGAACTCAGTGCTTCGTCTTATTTGGTTGTTTTTACCTATCTAAGTAGCGTCAAATTTTTCTAATTGAATATAAATCTCTCTAGCTTTCATTCGAAATAGACAGGTTGCTCTACTCACTGGGTCGGTCGAAACTGTTCAACTGTAAACTGGTTGATTAGAAGACACTCTACTTTCCTGGGCACAACCTTATCAACACTTACAATTGTGTGAGTTTCACATTGCCTATTATCAATTATACTGTTCTCACGTACAAGCTTTTGACTTACATTGATCCCATAGTGTTATCTATTGCTCCACCTTTAACCGTGATACTCTTTAAATCTCTTGCTTCGCTAGTTAAGTATATCTCCGCCACTACATTCTAAATGCTTATATCTTGTTTGAAAATTCTTACTATGTCTCCATAACTGTTAACTGTATTGCATTCATGCCTAATCAATAGTTGTAACAGCCAGACAAGTTTGTGAAAGGAACTTGCAGAAATAGTATTTCTCAACAGGATGTGAGACATAGAGCACCAAGGGAGGGAGGGTGGAGTTACTTACCAGCAAACATTGGTGGTGTGGGCGATGACTTCAAACCACACATGTTTGTGGGGCAGAACATTTTGTTTGCTTTCGGCTCCCTAGATTGATGAGGCGACGAATCGGTAACACTGAGGTTGCTCTTAAACGCTTGCTACGTCTGAGGTTCATCTTTCCAAAACTATGCTGAGGTTGCTATTCTGTCGAGACACCCGAAACATTCTTACTCATGCGCCCACTGTATGACTTAGAGGTCGGCATTCAATAACAGTAATAATAATAAAAGAAGTAAGACAGTGAGAAATTTTATTCACCAACATTTTCTTTTTGAAACTCTACTCTTCAGCTGAAATTTCGCTGTCGACGTACATAAATCCACCGTCTTACTTCGACTTCTCTTCTATCCACTTGACTCTGAACCAATCTTCCTTCTTCTTCGCTGTACTACATTTTCCGTGGGTTATATCCTTATGTTCCCATAATTTACTTGAATTCAAGTGGTCAGTACGAATTTTATCTTGACTTACTACTGTATTGACTACTTCAACGTGCCAGTTTAAATAGTGCTTTGGTTATATGTATACACTTGCCACACTGCTGCCTTTTTCTTTCGCTCTTTTCTCCTTTTTAGAACCCCATTTACGGTGGATATCCTGGACGCCTCTAGGGAACATGCACCCTATGTACATGACCGTCTGGATCACAGCTCGTATCAAGCGCGTTCCATATGACCTTTCTCAACAAATTCACTATTGGTCTCGGCAAATCGCCAAAACAACCTATTGTGCACCTTCTTTATTTGTACATTACTATTGAAAATGTGGATGTATTATACTGTTTCTGTCAGTGACATGGTGTAAATGTGCTATCAGAAACTGACTCTTATACATAATTTAACTGCTATAACTTTTACAGTAAATGTGAAAGCATTTGTAACAATTTGATCTAGCCTGTAAACTGGCATGACTCTTGTAACTTAGTTATTTGAGAATAAATATATATGATTATTATTATTATTATAAAAGCTCGGTTTGAGTCTTGAACACAGATTTCTTGATTTGTTGGTTTGATTCGAAGTATAGACTGATTGTGTCGTTGAAGAATGGTCACAGAAAACCTACAACATTATCCTCATGATGTTGAAATATCTCATAACAATTCAATTCTGTTTCATCACTCTATTGGTCCAAAATCATAGATAGCCTGAATGACTTGAAGGAAAAATTCATCGAAACATTTCGACTCAATAACCTGAAAGGTGTGTTTATGTATTTGTAACATATATCTCATTGAGTTGTTTTGTCAGGAAATGTGAAAACTGTAAAAATTCAACAGTGTTAAGTATTTTCAACTATCTTTTAACTGTACTTTTACACTTAAATAGCATTATGGCTAATAAACAGAGGAAAACATTGTGGAGATGGCATGACAAACGTATTTTGAATTTATTCTGTTAATTTTCGACTGTTTGTACATTTACTATAAAATGATTGTACATGTTGTTTAAGTGTGTTACCTTGGATACAAGTAACGTTGACTACCCGATTTTTCCGTTCTGTTGTACACGTAGCACGGCACTCAATGCCTGAGCCTATCAAATACACTTTATACACACAACTTATGTTCTCATTCGTTCATTAATATGCTAATCGGATTCTAATACGTATATTGTCTACATTTATAGACTACAGTCATACGTATAAACTACCTTACGGATATTTACATTAATTGTATTACTGATCTTCTATAATTGTGGATTTTTTAGTACCAATCACATACGAACACGCACAAGCAGCCGTATAAAGTAACGTCCTTACATTTTGTGATTGTATTTATTACATTTAATCGATATATTTCAATATACATCTGTTTGTATTCAATAACTTTGTTGATATTTTGAAATAATACATTGATTGGTCCACCACAATTAATTGGTGAGCCCGACGTGATTCGAACACGCAACCTTCTGATCTGGAGTCAGATGCCTTATCCATTAGGCATAGCTGCACAGGTGGCAGATCTAATTGCCCAAGTGCCTGAAAACGACCCATATGATAAACTTAAAGCCGCATTGATCCAAAGAACTACTGCGTCAGACGAAAAAAGACTACAGCAGTTGTTAACCTCCTGTGAGTTGGGAGATAAAAAGCCATCCCAATTACTAAGATACATGAAAGAGTTGTCTGGCCCTTATAAGTTAGACGAGAATATACTCAAACAACTTTGGCTTCAACGGCTACCTCCCAATGTCAGACAGATTCTTATGGTAACTAATAATTCAGCCAATCTGACCGAGTTAGCCGACATGGCTGATAAAATAACTGAAATCTATCCAGATGGCCAAGTTGTTAATTCTGTACAAACTACCAGTAAAGATAATGTGTATAATGTTATTAGCCTTCAACAACAGCAAATAGCTCAGCTCACAAACCAGATTGATTCACTACGAGCTTCAATAGCTATGATTAACACGAAACCAACCTCATTTTTTCCTAGAAGAAGGTCAAGATCCCGACATCGCTCTAGATCTCCGAAAAGGCCAACTGGCGTTTGTTGGTACCATCAAAAGTATGGTGACAAAGCTCGTCGCTGCCTAAAGCCGTGCACTTTCCCTGCAAGCAGTCAAGAATCACAGGGAAACTGGCCAGCCAGACAGTGATGGCGGCAACTGCTTCTGGCCATGCTACTAGCCGTCTGTTTCACATCAGGGACAGAATTTCGGGCTCAGACTTCTTAGTCGATACAGGAGCCGAAATAAGCATTATCCCTCTCTACCTCTCACGACGGCAACACATCACCCACAGCAAAATAACACTCCAGGCAGCGAATGAAACAATCATCCAAACTTATGGAGAACAATCCCTTATACTCGACCTTGGCCTCAGACGACGTTTCACATGGGTCTTTGTAGTAGCACAAGTCAAACAGCCTATCCTGGGAGCAGACTTCCTTACCGCCTATAATCTGCTAGTAGATGTGCGTGCCAAACGACTAGTCGACAATCAGACACGTCTACACGTAAACGGCACAACTAATAACATTTACGAAATTCATGGAGTACGTTTAATTAAGCCTATTAATCAACCTTTCGCTGACCTCTTAACTAAATATGATAGCATCACCAAGGTTGACTATCGGAAGGAAAACACTTTTCATCACGTACTTCATCACATTACTACTACTGGTCCTCCCGTCTGCGCCAAACCAAGGCGACTGCCCCCACATAAGCTTCAAATTGCTAAAAAAGAGTTTGAACACATGATGCAGCTGGGTATCATCCGTCAATCAAACAGCCCATGGGCTTCGCCACTACACATGGTACCAAAGAAAGATCAGGACTGGCGCCCATGTGGCGATTATCGACGTTTGAATAACCAAACGACACCTGACAGATACCCTATTCCTCATCTTCATGATTTTTCGCTTAACTTACATGGAAAACAGTTTTTTTCAAAACTTGACCTAGTTAGGGCATATCACCAAATCCCGGTGGCACCAGAAGATATTGGAAAAACAGCCATTATCACACCTTTTGGCTTGTTTGAATTCTTGAGAATGCCATTCGGGTTAAAAAACGCAGCCCAAACGTTCCAGCGATTTATGGATGAGGTAACCAGAGGCCTCGATTTTGTTTTTGTCTACATCGATGATGTTCTTATAGCTAGCGCATCGATCGAAGAACATGTTCAACACCTACAAACCCTCTTCGATCGCTTCCAACAGTATGGAGTCGTCATTAACCCTTCCAAGTGCATCTTCGGCGCTCCTGCCTTGGAGTTTCTGGGACATTACATAGACTCACAAGGCATAAGACCACTACAGGAGAAAGTTGACGCCATCATCAACTACCCTGAGCCTACCTCACTAAAGTCATTACGCCGTTTCCTTGGAATGTGTAATTTCTACCGACGATTCCTACCACATTGCGCTGAAACCTTACAACCTCTAACTGACATGTTAAAAGCCGACAACCAAGTGACGAGGAAAACTAAAAACGACATATTCAACTTACCGACCGACGCTAAAACTGCATTTGAGAAAGCTAAGTCTCTTATATCCAACGCCACTATGTTACAGCACCTCAACACTGACCCCACGACAAATCTAATTCTATGCACAGATGCTTCCCAGAAAGCTGTCGGGGCAGTGCTACAACAACAGGTAAACGACGTCATCACGCCCATAGCGTTCTTTTCTAAACGATTATCACAGGCACAAGAACGTTACAGCACTTTTGGACGTGAGCTACTCGCTATCTATCTTGCAGTCAAACACTTCAGTTTTTTATTACAAGGACGTCCGTTTACTATAATGACTGATCACAAGCCTTTAATCTACTCCTTTAACGTATCATATGATCGACATTCACCTCGGGAAGCCAGGCAACTTGACTATATTTCTCAATTTACCACAGACATCCAGTATATTAAAGGACATAGCAACGTCGTCGCCGATGCACTATCACGCAGGGATATCAACACTCTGGTACGCAAACCAGATATTAACCTTGAAACACTTGCTAAACTTCAAGTAGACGATGCAGAACTAGAAGCCTGCAAAGAAAAGTCTAACTTGATCCTCAGACCGGTACCTATCCCTTTCTCCAACGCATCGATAATCTGCGACGTATCAACTGGAAATCAGCGTCCCTTTGTACCTGAAGCCTGTCGACGACAAATATTCCGACAGTTACACGAACTTTCGCATCCGGGAATACGAGCCACCACTAAAATGATAACGGAACGTTTCGTCTGGCCTAAAATCAACTCGGATGTAAAACGTTGGACCAGAAGCTGCTTACAGTGCCAACGTAGTAAGGTACAAAGACACACATTAAGTGTTGTTGGTAAATTTCCGCTTCCTGACAAACGCTTTCAACACGTTCATTTAGATATCGTTGGTCCATTGCCACCATCCAACTCTTTCACTCATATCCTCACCGCGGTTGACAGATTCACCCGATGGTCGATAGCATGTCCGATTGCAGATACCTCGGCAGAAACGGTAGCAGCAGTTTTTCTTGACCGGTGGATATCTAATTACGGAGTTCCCTCAATTATTACTACAGACCGTGGTCCCCAGTTCCAATCCGTTCTATTCCAGGAATTCGCTAAACTACTGGGAGTAAACCACATCAAGACCACAGCTTATCATCCAGTAGCTAATGGTTTGGTCGAAAGATTTCACCGCCAATTAAAAAGCTCACTGATGGCACAAGCTGACACGACGAAATGGAGCGACGCATTACCGCTCGTACTCCTGGGAATTCGCTCAACCATCAAGGAGGACATCGGATGTACTTCTGCTGAGCTGGTCTACGGCACAACACTTACATTGCCAGGCCAATTGGTTGACACGGACACGTCGGCACCAAGTGACCCAGGCCGATTCGCTAGTCGACTGCTACAAACTATGCAGAACCTAAAAGCCATACCGCCGCGGGAACATAATAACCGCATACACCTTGACAAAAATCTGACGACGTGTAAATATGTTTTCGTTCGCGTCGATGCGGTTAAAAAGCCACTGAAACAACCTTATGATGGACCATATCAAGTAATTAAACGAACTAATAAACATTTTATAATCAACAAAGGTGGAAAGAAGGAAACTATCGCTATCGATAGAATTAAACCAGCTTTCTACGAAACTCAACTCGACAAAGAAGACAATACCACCGATAAACAAAACCTCCTGCAAAGCCACAAGAAAGCTGTAGAGGAGCAGAAACCGACCGTTAAACCCACTTGTTTAACACGTTCTGGCAGAGCCGTGAATAAACCTAAACGCTATGTACATTTCGCTGATTAAAAAGAAAACGGAATTCAACAAATTGCTGTTAATGTACATTATATTGTTAAAAAACTTTCAATCTCCTAAATAAAAACTATTATAACCTTTTGGTCTTCTAACACGTGCATATAATAAACCACATTTTTTTTCTTTTTGCAATAACTCGTATTGTTACATTATTCTTTTTACACTATAATTAACGAGTTAATTCTATTTTTTTTAAAAAAAAAGAAAATAATAACAATAATAATAATAACAATAATAATTTTTTTTTCATGAGAAGAAACAATTCAATTTTCTTGTGTGTTTATTAATAGTTTTGCACGTTGTTATTTTTTTTATCAACCAACCAAAACATTGTATGACTGTATTTTTCCTATTTTTTTTGGCATGCCATGCAACATTCACACTAGTTTTTTTTTAAATTAACGTGTTGTATAATATTAATGTACATGTCATACCATACTCCACTTTCCTGCATTGCTTTTCTAATTATTATACACAAATGCACACACTGTACTCTCACATATTATTTTTTTAATATAACCAGTGTTACCTCCGGACACTCTGGGGGGAGCTATGTGGAGATGGCATGACAAACGTATTTTGAATTTATTCTGTTAATTTTCGACTGTTTGTACATTTACTATAAAATGATTGTACATGTTGTTTAAGTGTGTTACCTTGGATACAAGTAACGTTGACTACCCGATTTTTCCGTTCTGTTGTACACGTAGCACGGCACTCAATGCCTGAGCCTATCAAATACACTTTATACACACAACTTATGTTCTCATTCGTTCATTAATATGCTAATCGGATTCTAATACGTATATTGTCTACATTTATAGACTACAGTCATACGTATAAACTACCTTACGGATATTTACATTAATTGTATTACTGATCTTCTATAATTGTGGATTTTTTAGTACCAATCACATACGAACACGCACAAGCAGCCGTATAAAGTAACGTCCTTACATTTTGTGATTGTATTTATTACATTTAATCGATATATTTCAATATACATCTGTTTGTATTCAATAACTTTGTTGATATTTTGAAATAATACATTGATTGGTCCACCACAACATCACCACAACGTGTTGGTAAACTGAATAACTACTGTATTTCTAGTTTAACGTTCAATTCGTAATGCATTCAGTTAAATATAAAGTCTGTGTTCAGGATCCTAGGAAATTTTCCTGACTACCTTATTGGGTCGTGAAGTTTACACACCAACACTTATTGCAGAACAAAAGATTGTGTATAGGATATCGATTTTTATTGATAGAATTCGAGTGATATTAGAATAATATCACGTATTCAGCTCGTACAATCGATGATAACACGAAGCGATCGATAGATCCAAAGGGATGGCGTGGGTGGCGCCCGAATAATGACTTTCAGTACGGATAAACAAAAGATGTACAATAAAACAGTTATTGTTACATATGTTCAATAATAAGTATTTATACTTCAGTAATCGTGTTTTTTCAACGAAATAGTTCCATTACAGGAGACCTACCTTCAGAAGGGGTTTCACACTTTCGATAAGTAGCGGCTTCGTTCAGGGGGCTCGTCGGCCGAAATTCGGTTGACGGGCAGAATGTTTGACGACAGGATGCGACTGATGAAGCTCGAGTTGTCGCCGGGAGTTTGTCCGCTACGTGCCAATAATTACGCGCCAAGTTCGTCCATCGGATTAGTATACCACACCAGCGTGGCTCGTATCCAGAGTCTGATGATTGCGTTCGTAGGGGTTCGGACCAAATAAAGCTGCAGACGTAGGACGGAATCAGATTGAGCGAAAGAGCCAGAAACGACCAGTGCGAAACCATTCGTATACCAGATATATTCGTACCCAGAAGATCGACTGAATGCATTGACTAGAGCGCGGGTGATCAGGCCAGCTTTCGCCAAGTTTGACTGAAGTCGACGGTACCAAAAGGACAATGGTCGGAAGTATAGGCTCGGGATAAAAAAATCAAAGAAAAGGAGAAAACGTGTAGCATGCGTGTAGTATGATGGTAAAATCCTATGCCGCCCCTGTGGAGGATTAGTAGTAGTCATTCGAGAAAGCGTACAGGTAGGCGTACGCGGCGACCGGAACGCGAGACAGTAGCCTCGTGCGTACCTTGTCAGCCTTCATTCTCATCCACAGTCAAGTGCGGCGTGGTCTGCTGATCTGGACGTGAGACCGGAGTCTCATCCGTAGATAGTGCAGATGGCGCGTGCTGCTGACCGGGACGTGAGAATGAGGTTTCTGATTTCGCTAGCGTGGGATCCGGGGTAGTTTTAAGGATCCCGCTAGGTGTAGCGTTGTGTCTCGGATTAGCAAGTAGGGCACTGTCATCCACGTGTGCTTGCTTGAGACGATCAATGCTGACTATCTCGACGCGGCCATGTCGAGCAACCTTGAAGGTCTTTTCGTGACGAGAAATCACGTGAAAAGGTCCTTCGTAAGGTTGTTGCACAGGTTTGCGTACCGAATCGACTCGAATGAAAACATGTGAACAGGTAGATAACTCTCGGGAGAGAGCGTCCTGTCGATGTTGTACTCGAGTTGAAACCGGAGGCAGTGCTCGCATAAATGCAGACAGTCGTTGGACGTAGTCTGATTTATTGAAGTTATCACTGCTCCGTGGTGTGAAAAATTCCCCAGGCAGACGCAATGTCGTGCCGTATACCAATTCAGAGGCGGAACATTGAATATCTGCCTTTAAGCTCGTTCTGATGCCTAGAAGGACGAGCGGTAAGGTTTCGTACCAATTGTTGTTTTCGTGTGTTCAAAGAGCGTTTTTGAGTTGACGATGAAACCTTTCGACTAGACCATTTGAAGCTGGCTGGTAGGCGGTAGTGCGTATGCGCTCCGTACCAAGCAGCCGAGTTAGCGAGGAGAATAGTTCGGACTCGAATTGTTGTCCTCGGTCAGTTGTGACAGTCGAGGGACAACCGTACTGAGCTATCCATCATTCTACGAAGCGGTGAGCAACTGTTTCCGCCGTAATAGAAGTGATGGGAATAGCTTCGGGCCATCTTGTAAAACGATCAATGCATGTGAGTATGTGATCATACCCATGCGATGGTGGTAATGGTCATACAATGTCAATATGAACGTGATCGAAGCGAGCATCAGGCGTAGCAAATGTGCCGATGGGGGCGGCTACGTGCCTGTGCACTTTTGATCGTTGACATTGTAAGCATTGCTTTACCCACATACGGACATCTTTGTTCATGGAAGGCCAGACGTATCGTGCAGCGATGAGACGTAGTGTAGCTGCGATACCTGGATGAGACAAACCATGAAGGGCATCGAAGACGAGACGACGATAAGCAGAGGGTACGATGGGTCGAGGTAGACCGTTAGAGGTATCGCATAGGATAGTGTCTGAGGTAGTAGCTAGAAGCACTTCCTGACACTGAAGGGATGTATTTTGTTGTGCTTCTGAACAAGAAGGATCGTTTGCATGGGCGGCGGCCATAGCAGGAAGAGCGAGCACTGGTAAAGTAACTGCATTTATTTGAATACGTGACAAAGCATCGGCAACGTAGTTCGACTCGCTTTTAATATGACGAAGGTCTGTCGTGAACTGAGAGATATAGTCCAAACGTCTGCGTTCTCGTGGTGAGTAGCGGTCAGATTTTGTATGAAAAGCATACGTTAGAGGCTTATGGTCGGTAAGAAGGATAAAGTAACGACCTTCTACTGTGTGCCGAAAATGTTTGACGGCACAGTAGGCTGCTAGCAGTTCGCGACCAAAAGCGCTGTATCTCATCTCCGTGGTAGTAAGGCGTCGTGAGAAAAATTCGGGAGGTTGCCAACTTCCAGAGATGTTTTGTTGCATGACGGCTCCTATAGCAAAATCGGATGCGTCAACCGCTATACTGAGCGTGGCTGATGGGTCGGGATGGGCGAGGAGCGTGGTTTGAGCTGAAGCTTTTTTAATTTCGGAAAATGCAGTACGCTCGTCATCGTTCAATTCTAGTTTACGTGGATTCCCGCCAAGTAGATCGGTTAGTGGTCGTAACTGTTCCGTGGCATGAGGAATGAAATGTCGATAAAAGTTGACCAAACCGAGAAAAGCCTTCAGTTCTTTGAGTGAAGACGGTACAGTGTACTCCATGATTGTATGTACTTTATCTTCACGTGGTAAAATACCCTCATGCTTAATAACGTGACCCAGAAATAAAATTTCTGCTTTGCCGAGTTCGCACTTATCTGGGTTGATTAGTATTCCACAGCTCCTTGACTATATCTGAATTAGCTGCTATCTGTCCTGCTAGTGATTGCAGGCGCGTGAGGTGGTGGCTAGGTTTAGCATCACCCATAGGGTGACGTGCTAAAAGAGTCCTCAAAAGTTCCTCCTTCGACGGGAGGAAATGCTGGAGAATCACCTCCTTTAGTCGATTGTAGGCATCTGGGGCATTGGGGTTGAGGATGACCTCACGGACAGCCGCTATATGGTCAATAGGTAAGGATTTCAGGGCATAGGCAAACATGAGCCGCTGGTTCGTTATGCGAAGGATCTCGAACTGAGTCTCCAGTGTCGCGAACCAGACATCTGGATAGTGGGGAAGGAGACAGGTCGAAAATTAAGGACCTGGATCTGGGAGTCTGTCATATCAGTACATTTGGCGCTATCCATTGTTAATTAAGATGAAATCGCTGTTGCTAGTTTATTATATATATAAGTATGAAAATTTAAGCAACAGAATAAATGTTAAGATAAATGGATAGAAAACTGACAGACTCACCGAGTTTGATCGTGTTGTGGCGAAGATATGCAAGTTAATAGCGCGTTGTAGACGAAGGGATCACCAAAATGTATGGTCGTGAAATTTACACGCCCACACTTATTCCAGAACAGAAGATTATATATAGGATATCGATTTTTATTGATAGAATTCGAGTGATATCAGAATAATATCACGTGTTCAGCTCGTACAATCGATGATAACACGAAGCGATCGATAGATCCGAAGGGATGGCGTGGGTGGCGCTCGAATAATGACTTTCAGTACGGATAAACAAAAGATGTACAATAAAACAGTTATTGTTACATATGTTCAATTATAAGTATTTATACTTCAGTAATCGTGTTTTTTTAGCGAATTAGTTCCACTACAACCTACTTATTGAAAATTGATTCATCCTGTGAAATATTCAGTTGAGACGATTGATGTCTGTGTGAAATGCTTCTTCGCCATTTCCTCTTCAGGCAGAATCTCATCTGCCTTATGGTAAAAGAAAGACAATATATGTGAGTGAGCATCTTGTCTAACACTTATACTCACTTCGAAAGCAGTGGCAGGCTGCTTTCTAAGCACAGTTGACCGATGTTATTAGTCATAAAATATGTGTATCATGTTAGCAATCTTCTCAGGCAACATACGGCATCAAAGAAGTGCGGTTCCTTCGATTGCCACTACCAGTGTAGCTTCATCGAGTACTTCAGTTCATGACTAGATTGAGTGTTTGAGATACACTTCATGCATCAAAGTTTACTCAGATTCCTTCCCGTAAAATCGGCTATGCAGACTGTAGTGTACAGACGTTTTCAAGAATAACGAGTATTCTGAAATTCTTCTAGGAATTAGGAATGAGACAAAACCCATTTGTGAATATCATCGCGGTTGTATCATGTGCCATTGAGAAGGTATGAATGGACAAAAATCAACCTCTAATTCACAGGCATTTTATTATGACCTTCAAACCTGTGTAACTGTGTTCCAGCTAGTGTGAATCATACCCAATGAACTTTCTGAGGTAAACAGTTCAGAGAGCTATCAGTATTCGTCTTACTTTTCCAATTTCAAGAATTTGTCTGTGTAGGTCTCGCATAAAACGCTCATCGTCAATCCAAAGTCATTCGTAAGCAGTAACTTACTATGTTTTTCGTTCGTTTCATTCCGATCTTAACGCGAACAAATGGTGAAACTTATTGATCACATTGGAAGACACCTGATACTTAAATACTATGTGTGTTTCACTGTCTTTTATTATAAACTGATGATGCGATTCATCGATGAGAACTTCATGACAAAGATGGATAATTTTGAGCTGTTTGAAATCTGTATAAAACTCGTTCACTAGCATAAGCTGTTGCTCTTTTAGAGCACGAATACCCTTGATGTAATACCAGTAATTAGTGGGGATACTTCGTAAAATGAGTTATTCAAAATTTTAAATAGCAAGTTAAGGTCAGACAGCATTATCGAGAACACATTCAATTTAACAGAACTAATTGCACTCGAGCGTAGGATGAAGTAGCTCACAACAAATCAGCAAGTAAAATTTGTTCACAAAACACTTATGAACTTGGATATACGAATTAGTCTAATAGTGTGAAAATGAATTCGGCCAAATATGATGGTGTGAAAGAACACGCATTGATGGCTGACATGGAATGACGGTAACACGGCAACTTGATAAATATTACTTGTTCAACGCTAATGAACTGGCAGAGAATGGATTGTTCGCAACGTCATGACCATTCAGTATGAATATATAGATCCTACAGAATGTTACTCATGATTTGGCCGAATGGACAATAATTTCATAATCTATGAAGCTAGTTTCGTCTTATCACGATTGCTGCTACTTTGAACTGACGATCAGACCAGTATTATTTCAAAATTCAAGGGTTATAGACCGCTCGCTGCAGTAAATCAAGATTTTCTCTGCTTTCCCGATAACATTGACCAACACTCACCTTTGAAAATTCTTTAATAAATGAAGTTGAATTGCTGTTATATTGAAAACATGACGGTGGTCGTCTGTTTAGAAATCTAATAAACTTTCTTGACTATTTCGTTAGTCAACAAATATTTACTCACTGAAATCAACAGTGCATGGAAGTTATGTGTGTATGAAATTGCATTCTTCAATTATCAATGGCCTTAAAATAACACTTATTCCACCCACTAACTTACGCCTGTGACACCACATGGAATATTTGCTGCCAACAAACATTCCTTAAGCAATCGACGCATAAAGATCCAATTTCCAGTTCTTCTTAAATATTATTCGTTAGTTCGCTATCTGTAACCAAGTCGTAAAGCACTTATTTCGATTGTGTAACCAATGAAGATGGATTTTAATTTTGACAGGATGAGAACTGAAATTCGATCATGTAAACTAGGTTTGTGAAAGCTTGTGGAACAATGAATTGTTTTGAGGCTGCGACTGGAACATATTTGCACTTGTTGCTTTTTCTGCATTCAACGCCTCAACAGACATGTTGTCCGTTCTTACTTTTTTGCCACACAAGATCTATCGAATGGACACTGTGATTTCAGCAATGTCTGGTAGGTGAACATGGATTGTGTGACTTGTAGGTGTAGCTAGTAGATTTATGAGTTCTCCATAGTGCTGAACTCAAATGACTGACACGCGGATGATTTCTTCGCCTTGCTTGTTCTTCATTGATTGTTCTAGTGTGTGATGTATTGCTGCGAGCCTCTTCGTTGAATGGTATTGTTTTCTGATGTTGCCTCGTCCTGCAGCATTTGAGGCTAAAATTGATGCGAGTTACACCGATTTGCGCTGATCAGATTTGATGCCTAATTTCACTTGTTTGTTTGCTGTCCAATGTGTTTTCCAGTAGTTGTTGCGCTTCGGTTTCATCTCGTCCACTTCCATGTTATTATGTGTCAGCTAGTTTCTTTGTTCCTACTTCCTCGAATGGTTTTCTGTATCTTTCAATGATACCGAAGTGATCGAACAGGTTCTTTTGCAAAGCATCGTGTGTTTAAGTTTTCTGAGAGTATTGTGGTTATTGAACGAAATTTCAAATAAAATTTGGCTTTGCTTCAAAGAAAATCTTCACACAACTATACACATCTATTCATAGTAGCATTGTTTACGGAATTTGCGAACTTTATTAAATATGAGCATATGAGTAGGTCAGAAAAAGTAATGTGTGGTTTTACAATAGCACGCATTTAACTCATGATTACTTCTTTTCTTTTGATGTGGCCTTGCAAGATTTTTTGTATCACCAATGTTTACTTTCCACGTCTTCAGTTTTTGTTGGCGATATCTGGTTGGTTACTGCCTATTTTCGATTTTTGGCTGAATGCTATATAATCGGAATTGTCGTTCGTCTATCATCCATCGAACTATCCGAGATGTCGTTGATAAGCATTACATCATTGTTTCTTGGTTGTCTTATTTTTTGTGGTAAGTTCATTCGTATTTTTTCACGGTATTTTTTTCATTTCATACAGTGATTTAAACAGCATGATTTTTATATTTGTGTTTAAATTAGCTGAGTTTAATTTTGTTGTCTTGTACGCAGATTTCAAATGGTGATAATTTGCTGTCTATATTTGAGCTCGAATGCAATACGAATTCCTGAAACAGGCATTGATAATTCTGATTGATATTCATTTAGAAATCACAATTCTATTCTAGCATATACACGATCTGATCTTAACTTGAGCTCACATTCCACTCGTTTGAGCAAAATGTTTTATCTGATTAGTGGAGTCACAGCATACCATAACATGGTGTAATGTAATTATTGAATGACGAATGGTCGTAGTGTGTATTGTAAACCCTTGTTAAATAATTACATTTCACAGAATTTATTAATCGAATTACTACACTACCATAAACTCTAAGCACAATAGTTGCAACTGCCTGCGTTTATTTGAATAATAAAATTTTGTTAAATTTTTTTCTTTTACAACTTTGACAAAATCAATCTCAATTGTAATTTTTCAGCATTCGTTTTTTATTGAGTATAATTTTCTAGAGTTTTATATCTTTTCACAATGTCATTGTTTAATTTTAGATGCTGCGGAAAACGCAGACTCATTGAGTGAGTGAACGTTGTGAATAAACTCATTTTTCGTTTGTTCACAGCCGATTCAACAAGCACTTTTGATTTCTTACATATGTTATTCAACAGCAACTATTTTAGAATTTTTTTGATTTACCAATAATAAATATAATACATTTTGATGTTTGACTCCCGAAAAGAAAGGCTTGCTACTGAAACGTTATGTTTACTTAAGAACACACAGAATCATCCCTTTGAAACTTTAAGTTTACTTAGAGTAATTGTTGCAATAGTTTGGCAATTTACATTGATGTAGATGCGTGAATTTAAATGGACATTTTGTCTGTTCATATATAAGATCTGTTAGTAAACGGATTTCTTAAACGCTCTCACAGTTATAATCTTTTGCAATTATAAGCAATAGTTGTAATCGTATGTTAGTACGTCTCTTGGAAAATTAATCTCATGAAAAATACATTGAATCACTTTATTGTTAACGGGAGCATTTTATGCTTATCTTAAAATAAATATTTTATGATTGATTTTTAACTTTTAATAGCATTGATCGTATTTCACTCTTACACCATTTTTAATTTTTCCAGCATATTTTCAGCGAAATTTGACAGCCTACGTAGATGCATGCAAAGATGTAACACAAGCATACTGTACGTTATAAAGTTTGTCTTCAGTCATCATTTTTTTACTTATTCTTGAAAAAATTAAATTAGTCGAAAAAGATATTACCAGTCAACATACTGATTCAATAAGTCATTAGAATGATTGATGGACTGACTGCACTATATCAACCATGAATATAGTGGTATTGATACAAAGTTAACATTTGATCACACAAGTAAATAAATGTGTTGAAACTCAATTCAATATCCAAAACCCAATATCTTTTACACGAGCTAGTGTAAACCAATTTGATTTCTTCGCGCTCGATTCTTGTTCTTTCGGTACGGTTCCAGGTGTTCGGTAATGTCCAATGGATGGAGGTCTAGCCACTCGACTGTCTAATTCTAGTCAGCTGGCAGTTGGTTGTGAGTTTGTATGTCTCGGGATTTGAATGAAACGTTTGTTTCAGGGCACTAGGGTTTCTGGATACTAGCAGCCATCACATTACCAAACCGGAGATCAGTTAGTTGCAATGTGAAGAGTAATAAGGGTAATGAGGATAAATTAAAATGATAATATGAGTAAAATTTTAGAACTGAGTAATATATAGATGAATTTAGTTTATTAATTGGTAGTGAAGATTGTGAGAGAGGACCGAAGTGTAAGCAAGGGAGAGGAATAGACGAGATAGATTAATTGAGTGATCTGAGGAGATGGCAATGGTAACAACTATCAGGTCTCAAGATATGCACCAGGCACAGCTTGTCCAAGAGGGAGATGATAGTCCGTATGTGAGTAGGTGATTATCAAGTCTCTTCTCAAAGCAGTCCACTGAGGGGGCTGTAACTACCTCGGCTGGGACAGCATTACAAGTTGCGACGACTCGCATTGAGAACAAGTGTGCACGTATCTGAGTGTTTGCTCTTTGGTGTGCAATCTTTTGAGGATTGCCTCGAGGGGAGTGGTGGTGATGCATCGGTAAGATGCTCACATTGGCGTGTTTAATATGGTGTACGCCATAATCAGGGCACCTCTGATTCTCCTGTGGCTCAGTGGGAATAATCCCAAGAGCTGGAGTCTATCGTTTTAAGGTTTATTTTTCAACCCTATCACCCATTCGGTTGCTCGTCTCTGCACTCGATCCCAGAGATTAATGTCTCTTTTAAGCAGAGGGGGTGCGATGACGTTGTGAACCTCCAAGTGTGGGCGCGCGTACGTCTTAAAGAGGGTTAAAGATAATTTCGGGATTATAGCACCAAGCTGTCTTCGCATAAAGTGAAGAGTCGCATTTGCCTTGGCTGCATCCCCTACATAGTTCGGACTCGTGTGGAGGCTTTCTGTGGTTATTAAACCAAGATCACGCTCTGAGGAGACATTAGAGAGCGGACTTCCATTGAGAGTGTAGGTGGTTTGCGTCATATGAGGCAGGAAATGCATGACGTGGCACTTCGGTTGGTTGAGTTTTAAACCGTTTTTCACTGCCCATTTGTCAATGGATGTAAGGTACTTTTGAAGCTCAGTCGAATCCTCTTCGCTTCTAATGGACCTCCAGATCTTCGCATCGTCTGCGTAGATCAGTGCCGGTGAGCAAACTAAGCCTAGCAGGTCGTTAATTAATATCAGGAAGAGGAGTGGGTCTAAGATGGTCCCCTTTGAAGTTAGCATCACGGACTTCATGGTATCTGCTGATCGAAGCAAGTGGGGTGGATTGGCGACTCGTCCCCACGATAGAGAATGTAGTCCTTGGATAGGATATGACCAGTTTTGCGACGCGTTGTTCATGTTCGTATGGGTTAATTGGGTAAGGTTTATACTACCGTTAGGTCATTCCACGATAGATAGGGGAATCAAGGGCCTGATGGAAAAGTATAGGTACCTAGTTAACACGATAGGTCATATCCATGTTGGATGGCGGGTAGGCGTACTGCTGTAAGTCCTACACGTTATTCCGGTGTGGATTAGGGGATAACATGGGAACCCTAAATAAAGTGTCATTAACGCTTGCTCTTTTTGCATGGAGGGATTTTGCGGGCCGGTGTAGAATTCTTTTTGAATGTTTTGTGTTTTTGGAAAATCCCTCCATGTTTACATATTTTTGCTATGACCTGATGGACTTTTTCTCTTGACATTTCTGGTATTTTATTTGATTACAATTTGAGATTTTATCATTGTATATTGTTATTCTTTCTATATTTTGTACTTATATTGAAGTTTTTGTGTTTGCTTCTGAACTGTACATATATTGTTTAAATTTGATATAATATGGCTATCGCCACATTTTTGGATGGACGCGGTGGCTGCTGGACTTAGTGTCACTTACTAGTTATTGTATTGGATACTCTGCGGAGTAATTTAGTCCTGGAAGAAACACAAATACCAGACGTTTTCTCCTAGAATTTTGCCCTTTTGATTTGGCTGGGACCTGGATCTAGGAGGAACGTACAGGAGTGTTTCTATTGGAAACAATTAGGACAGCCCCTGTCGAAATAAATCTACACCGCATGTCTGTTAGATTTCTTCAACAATAATATTGAAAAACAGTTAGACACGGAGAACGTTTATTGAACGATATTTTCTCTTTGCAAACTCTACTCTGTCAACTGAAATTTCGATTTCAACGTGCAGTGACCGTGTTCGTCGCGAACAATAAATAATGAGTATTTTCTATAGCAAAATACCATGCCCGCAATATTCTTACTCAGGCGCTTACAGTATGACTTAGAGGTTGGCATTCAATAATAATAATAATAATAATAATAATAATAATAATAACAATAGTAATAAACGGTTAGACAGTGCGAGATTTTATTCATCAAAGTTTTCTTTTTACAAACTTTACTCTTTCGATTTCAATGTACACAAATCCAGCTTCTTACTTCGACTTCGCTTCTATCCACCTGACACTGCACAACTCTTCCTTCTTTTTTGCTGTACTCCTTTATCTGTGTGTTATATTCTTATATTCCGATAATTAATTTATGAATTTTATCTTGACTTACTACTGTATTGACTACTTCAACATGACAAGTTAAGTGGTGCTTTGGTTATATATATATATGCACTTGTCACACTGCTGCCTTTTATTTTCTCTCTCTGTTCTTCTTTTCAGAACCCCATTCACGGTGGGAAATCTTTGGCGACTCTAGGGAACATGCACCCTATGTACATGACTGTCTGGATCACAGCTCGTATCAAGCGTGTTCCAATAGACCTATCCCGACAAATTCACAATTGGTGTCGGCAAATCACCAAAAGAACCTACTGTGCACCTTCCTTATTTGTACTTTACTGTTGAAAATGTGGCTGTATTATACTGTTTCTATCAGTGACATGGTGTAAATATGCTATCAGAAACTGACTCGTATACATAACCTAACTGCTATAACTATTACAGTAATTATGAAAGCATTTGTGACAATTTGATATAGCCTGTGAACAAGCGTGACTCTTGTTACGTGGTTATTTGAGGATAAACATATTATTATTATTATTATTATTATTATTATTATTATTATTATCAGTCAGTATATATTTCTCTGTGCGTAAACTCTTTGTCATTGTTTCAATGGACGTACACTTAATCCTGACTGAGAATATGATGAATACCTTGCGAACCATCAGCTTTAGTCCATTTACAGTAACGGTTGCTTGAACTGCACTTGCCATTTTCATTAGGCTTGTCTTTTCAACATCTTATCCACCAGCGCTTACGTTATTCTTAATGTAGCAACCGATGTCAAATAACGTTTACTCAAATAAGTATTTACTGGTTGATTTACTGGGACGTGTTTCTTGGTGATTCTGTGTAGTTTCAGGAATTGGTTTAATATCAATGGGCAGAATGGTCGACACGCCAACTGATTTCGGTTACCAGACAGTAAAGCCTGTCGTCATGAAACACATCCTTTAGTCGTATTCTCAACCCTTTAAACCTCCCGGCTTCAATATATTTACGCTGTTTTCGCACAAAACAGAGGTGACTGTAAGCTTTGACTACTACCACTAGAAAGTTGTTACTAGTGCTGCGCCTTCTTTGTCGTTTATCCTGTTTCACGAATCTCGGTTGAAGATTTTGCATGCTAAAAAGGGGAGATCTAACCATGGCGCTTTAGGCTTGGTACACCATTTACCACGATGTCCATCTATAAATCTCATCAAACCCGTTACAACCTAAACAGGTTTGTTACAAAAGCGATTTGGCACAGCCGTAAAATGTTCTGGCACCAGTTATCATGTATGTCGCCATAATAGAGGAACTAGCGACAGAAAATCACAAAACTTGAATTTCTTTTAAATAAATGATCAGTTCTTGGTCGCGAATGTTCAATTCCCTTTATCAATAAAAATTAAACTCACGAGAAAGGGCAACTTCTACATACCTCATAGCCAAGAAAATAGTGGATTCGAGCAGAAGTTTATCACCGGTATTTGAGCGGGAGACATTGTGCAGCTCACTATTCTAAACAATGCACTTCAGGCACAACACATACGAGGAAGGCGAAAATCTCAGTTTAGGCGGGCACTGATAGCCTGCTACAGGCGAAACGGAGAATTAAGTTCAGGCGGTGAATCCAACTGAAGTATCTCGACTAGAGTTCTGGCATGTCGCTGAGGATTGAACGCAATCCCAAAGTTCAAATTGATTAGAGGTACATCCAGATGACGCTAGTTGCAGAAAATCTGGAACAGTTTTCGTGTATGTTTCGGTTCGTGAAAATAAACCTATAAATCAGGGTGTCTGTTCTTTCTTTGGTCCAGTTGGCGAGGGCCTCATCAGCCAAGATATAGTTGATACCTGAAACAACAACTTCTGTCAGTTACACCAAGTAACTACACTTTCCGGGTACTACTCAAACCTAGTGCCAGCCGATGGCCTTGGAATAACTTGACTTGCGCCTAATTCATGCACTTTGGAACCCATCAGAATGTGATAGTGCTTCAAAACTTCTTAACATCTTATTAGTAATTGGCTGTAAAAAATAGTCTAGTCCTAAAACTGTTGAAATATCACGCTCCTTGCAATCTACCCGCTCGGCGCAACCAACTCACGTCCTCGAGAATATAGTGCTTTCAAATGTCTCCTCAGAGCAAGATCTCAGTTTACCATGTTGAATGACAAACTTTTCATACGTTTTGAAGGTTCGGCGTCCACTGTTTTTAGTGTAATACATATATGCTAGATTTTTGAAACTTTGTATCTCAATCATGAGTGTTATCAAGGATCAAAAGCTTACATAATTAGATACTTTGAGCCTAATTTTTATTAAGCATTCAGCCTATAAACTAGTATGGGTGTTCTGTTACTCAAAAACGAGTCCGGTAGAAAACTCTGTCATATTTTGGGTTGCATTGTCGATCTCAAGATTGTTAATATTTGCATGATAAAAAGATAACAGACCAAGCATAATAAACCTCAGATTCTATGCTTTCAAGCATCACTTCTGTACAACAACAGATACATTCGTTAGTCATCACAGTGAAAGGTTATTTCAAATGTTAACTGTCCAACAGTTTCAACAACTCAGATTCATTATATATTGCGTGTACTGTTCGTGACATTGGCATGGTAGGTTTTGATGTATGCGTCTTGAGGACTTGATTACTTTACTTAATAGCCTGAAATTCTATTATTTGGAGAATATCTTTGGAATATCTTTGCAAACGTACCTCATCAATACTCGTAGTTTGCAGATCTGGATATATGTTGCATTGGTTTACAACCAGCAGTGGTTCGTTGCAACATATATGTCATTATTCGCGCCCACATTTGTACACTTCATAGTCTGAATCATTGTCTGTAATTTTATGTCTAAAAATTTAGCCATCCATTAGATTTCAATGTATCTTGAGAAACAACCTTTTACAGAAAATATGCTGTCAAGTTTAGCATTGTGATCCTGTCGGTAAATAAGCATGCCTCTTGAACCACGTTGTTGTTTGACATGAAGTTATCATTCCTATTATGAAATATAATTTTAACGAGGAATTCTGAAATACAGACTTTGAGAGAATATGAAGAACGGAAACACCTGAATTTTCCAAATATCGGTTGCATTTTCTCGAGGATTCCAACGACGTAGCCAACAAATACTGACACCTCTCAGTCCGATTGTCATTGAATTGATGATCAATTTATGAAACCTTATGGTTCGGTCTTCCATAATCTTTCTTGTAGCCTACTATTATAAATCGGGAAACAAAGGGATCGAGAACAGTCACATAAGATTACGTCTAGTTGCGTAATTCCACCCGAGATCACAGTTAGAATAACTGCTAAGACTAAAATCTCAAACTTGAGCCTGTCTGGCCCTACTGCTCCCATTTACTTTAGACTTCCAGTAGCTTCCTCAACTTCATCAAGATTCAAAGTACATTCATCGACTAGCAGTTCTGGTTGACTGGTGATCATGGGCAAACGAAGTGTGTATAGAGTACACTTGAACTGATCTCTGAAATACTCTGCTTGTCAGTCCAATCTTCTGTGTTACGATCATCCTCTGCCAAGACAGTGTAACTTATGTTGGGATTCATTGTACAGGTTGCCTTGATATGTACAAAGAGTTGTATACTGTTGCCTAACACCTCTGAATCGTCCATCCTTCTCGCTATCTCCAACCGTCACTGTTTGCGATCATCGTGTAAGGTATCTTTCAGAATGTCTTTAAACTCACTTTGACCCTTATTGTATTCACAACTAAATTCTGCGACTTTCAACTACTAAAGTGTAGATTTCAAAGATTAATTATACAAGGGACTGCAATTATTCGTTTTGGAATGCTCAAATAAGGACCTGATCATTCTAAAGAGAGAGACCTAAATGCCATGGACAACCCCGAAAATGAAGATATCATGAGATGACATATACTGGAAGATAGGAACCAAAATAGTGAGAGACGTGCATTCAACAAACTGCCCATCGGAGACACAGCATTTCCAGACAAAGATATACAAAAGCTTACATGGGCTTAACCGGCGGTCACGACTCAGAAACAAATGTGTATTAATCGAAATCTTAGAAGGACTAAAGAGGATATGAGAACGAAGACAGTAGCTGATATTGGTACATATCATGGATTGCTGATTGCCAAACATGGACAGTGGAGAGGACTACATCAAAAACGTTTATTTTATCCTTTCTTCAGGATGCTGGAAAGCTCAAAAGATTTCTGATAGCACCCATAAATAAGTTTCAGTGCTTGCATAGTCTACTCAGTGGACAGGGAAAAACTATGGTAAACAGTGTAAAAGTTTAAGGTAGGCAATCACTTCAACGTGTCAGGAGGTTCTGGACTACAAAAAGTAACAACACAAGGAATGGATCTCTGTTAGTACTCTCAACAAATTTCAAGAAATGAGGAAAAAGAAGGAATAAATCCACATCAATAAAACGTTGGCAACGAAAGGAAAAGTATAAGTTGAATGCAGATAATCAAAAAAGCAAGTGAATACTAACGGCACACAAGACATGATCAAATATACGCTAGATACAGCATTCATAGCGGTTAGTCGTCGAACAGACCGAAGGTAGATGCCTAACTTCGAAAACACCCACTTTTATCATTTGAGGTTGATCCTGCACCGACTGAATCATTGTGTGATGGAATTCCCTACCCTCTGTTTACTTCATTGACAACCAGAAAGCATTTGAAAGCGTGTAGTAAACAACCCAAGGGAGGCTTTTCTCACATCATGTCTTCCTTCTTATGATAGTCCACATCAGACAAAATTCGCTTGAGGAATCAAATTCTCAATTCGCACATGAAAAGCAGCTGACAGACCTGTTCGAAGTGAAGGCCGGTGTATACAGTGGAGAGGTGGACTTCGCAGAGGATACGCCACTCCTATCACACACGCAGAAACTAATGCACGAGAACCTATCTAGTGTGGTAGCTTCCGCAGCAGCAGCATGCTTCAATATACATAAATAGAAAAGGAAGATGGTCCGATACAACGTGTCATGCGCCGACCAAACAATTTTGTGATGGAGATGCCTTGAGAAACGTTTTCACACTAACGTATATGGGGCACAGAACTGACGAGCAACTTGGATCCGATTCGGATGTGATAGCAAACGTCGGACAAGCAATGGCTGCATTTCTACAAGAGAAGCACATCTGAATCTCTTAACAAATATCAACGAACACCAAATTCAGAATTCTCAATACAAATGTCAAGATGTTTCTGTTGTATAAGGTGGAAACTTGGAGAACTACAAAAGCCGTTGTAATCATTATCAGTTGTCTACGCAATATAATGCGAATCGTTGGCCACACAGCATTAGCATGGAAAACGGCTGACTGACTGGTTCGAAGTAAAGACCAGTGTCGAGCTTCGTTTGCTTCACTCTCATTTATACTCGTTCATACCGACCGGATACGGGAGATATCAACAACCGGTATCTGCACAGTATTTAGTGGACAACCAGTATGCAGCTGAACGAACTAATATACGATGGTGATCTCGCGATCATTTTGCACATGCAACAGGAAACGCAGCAGTAGACATCAGAATATACCAGGGGAAACGAAGTATTCCGCAATACGACACCCCAAGCACAAACAAAATCACAAATGTCAAGGAAACTTCGGAATAATCTACCACATTCACATATCTCGCTTCATCGTTGATGAGCAAGGAGGATCCGATGCAGATGTGAAGACACATATTACAGACCGAGGGCAGCATTTGTACGATTAGTGAATAATTGCAACACGTAACCACTCTCCGCGAACACTAGAAGTCACAGTTTTCAACACCAGTGTATGAGTAAGAATAAGAGAACATACTTCAAGCAGATACAATTTTCTGGCAACTGTGTTCAACGCAAAATGCAACCAGTTGGTTAGTTAGACACTATGAGCATCAGTCACCTATAGGACAGAAGAAACCTGATTACTACGAACGAAAAAATCAGAAAGAAGTTGACCTAAAGGTGGTGGATATGGCACATGCTTCCAAATGCCCTTAGCTGCGTCATGAGACAAGCTTTTAGTTTAAATGCACAATGTTAAAGTAAGGGAAGAAGACCAGGGACAGAGTACTTATGTGAATGCTGGTTCTCGGCCTACAAGAGTAGAGAATTTAGGTACTTAATTTTCTTCTTTCAGAGATTAATAAGTTCCCTCGATTGGTGCATATATTGAGATATTACCAAAGGTGTCTACTTATAGTATCCATGATGCGCTTTTGATGCTTTTACAACAGAATCTCAGCTGACATGCACTTCTTGACTTGAATCCATCAACGTTTGTTTCGAAAACCTGACTACGAAGTGTCGATCGTTACTGGTTGGTACAATAGAGGGAAGTTGAATAAATATTGGATAATGCGATGAATCTTTAGGCATATAATACTACAGTTTAGTCTCAGATTTAGCATCGACTATGAAATGTAGGTACATCGTGATCAGTACGATAGACGATCTGATGAAGCATTGATAAAATCAGATCGTTTCAGGTCCCTCGAGCTGGAGGAAGACAAAGCGTCAGTTGTAGTTCAGACTGAAGTCTGTATTAGAACGACAAGTTTCACGTATCGGCCTTTTGGGGTTTTCTCTTTAGATAGACCTGGAAATTCACTTTATGCGAAGACAAATTGATACTATCGCGTCAAAATTATTCCCTACCTTATTTAAGACATATGTGCGCCCATGCATGAAGTTTTTCGACGTTGTCGCAATAAATCTGCTTAGAATAGACTTGTATCTCATTATTTGAGTGCAGATTCGAGCAAAGAAACGGCCGATAGGGTTGAGGAACAAACCTTATGTATGTAGACTACGGATCTTGAGATTATTCGCTTTGAGATACAGGACAATCCGAGGTGACCTGATAATGTCAAACCTCAGCTTGCTATACTTTCTGAAGATGAGCTATTTCCTGATGCATCACTACCCTCGAGGCAACCCTCGAAAAATTGTGCGTCAAAGAGCAAATATTCAGGTGCGTGCGCACTTTCTCTCATAAGAGCGAAAGCAATCTGGAATGCTCTCCCGGCGGTGATGACCACAGCACACTCAGTGGAAAGCTTTAAAAAAAGATGTAAGACCTATTATATGTTAATGTTGCCGTCTTCTCAGGTAAATAACCAAGTCTATCTGGCCTTTTATATCTATTTCAACCCCCCCTGCTTCCAAATCTGTCCTCTCTCAGAATGTTTATTAGCAATAAATTAACTAAATTATCTATTAATTTACTTGTTTCTTAAGTCCGCTACTTATGAGCATAAGAATCTTCTACTTTATATTCTCCACATTGCATATACTTGATATCCGGTCTGGAAATGTGTTGGCTGCTGGTATCCATAAACCTCACTGCACTGAAACAAACATTTTCATTCAAATCGCAGGACTTACAAACTCACAGAAACACTATTATCAAGTGACTAGAATCTTACTTAGTGGACACTATCAAACACCTGAAACTATTTACAAAGAACAAGAATCAAGCGCGATGAAATATTCAAAGAAATCAGTTTAAACTTTATTAGTTGAATGACAACGAGTTATCCATCACTGAACGACAAATTGAACATAGTTTTCCTTACTGACTTATTCAATCAGTTTGGTAAACAAAATACATCCATAACTAATCACATCGATCGATCAATATGATGTTCGTTTTTAAAACTATAAGTGACATTCAGATTGTATCAACGATGTACCTGGAGTTCTCATGCTGCAGGTCATCCTAGGACTTTTGCTTTCATGAACATCATTCACAGATTCTCTTTTGTGTCTATGAAGTCGCTTCAATAGACACCGCTTGAAATCCACTACCTGTGTACTCTTTAAAAGACTACTTGAATTTTAATGAGCGATCGTTTGTTTAAACTCAATTCTTCAGTGAATACAGTCTGCAAAACACCTTGCTTTTTTCTGACTTGAAAATATACAACGACAAAAATAATGACGATTTCATATTTCTCAAATAAATTTTGAATTTCAAAATTCTCAATACAAACTTGCCACTGTGTTTTTCAGATTGTACATCTTATTTACTTTCGGATAGCTTCAGTTATTCCGTTGTGTGATTTGAGCTTCACATTAGTTGTTTTTGACACAGAATGACATAATGACATGCATATTTGATTCAATGTGACTAGTAACAGAAACAAGAATGACCGTCGCGTCTCATTCATATCGCATTTATCGCAAGTGTCAGCATCCTATAAGTAATATTCGATTCAGAATTAACAATCAGTACTGCGTTTTCGTAACTTCATCCACAACTGATTGAATTTCAGTTAAATTTTATTCACTGAGTCATTTGAAATAAATAAACACCTGAGTATTATAATTATTCGTTAACAAAATTGAGCAACGAGGTCGATAACGTGAATTTGTTTAAAGTGATTGGCAGTTAAATTACTATTCGCAGTCAATATCATTCATAGGATGCAAGTACATCCATCAGACGATTCTCATAAAGAACGAAATGGACTCAAATACCGTTCAAAATAGATCTACCTTAAATAATGTGGTAACTTAAATCTTTGTCGATGTCATTATTTCCACAATTATATTTCTTATTTTAATCCAGTCCTTCGATGAGGTCAATGTAATAAGGATTTTCGAGCATTTGTACTTGGTTCTTCTTAAGTTGAACGGATTGGCCGATATTCTGCTCAGTCAAAAACTATGAGAACAACTCGTTCTAAAGAGTTCCGATGTCCAGAGCAACAAAAATGGAGTTCGTATATAATTCAATGTATATGTAAATAAATCTGCTTGTTCGAGAGATTGATATGCAACTGAAGTTGCTTACGGTGTAACGGTCAATGAAAGATAAATATGGTTTGCAAAACCTCAGAATACGATTTCTTTCATTGAAATAAAAACCTCTGCTAAAAAGGTTTTGACAATGAAATTGGTTCTGTATATTACTTTTGTTCAGTGGAACTTCCACTTTTAGATGACACTGTAAGGAAGGTCAGTAGGGTGGTTACACAGATATTCCCGCCTACTGTTTATATATATATATATATATATATATATATTTATATGTATATATATATATAAATATATATATATCGTGTTTATATAACGTCCAACTGTTTTGCTCCATTTCAAATCACCAATTGTCATCTTTAATGAAAAGTCTTCTTGGACAGTATAACAATAGTCAAAATAACAACAGTGTCCGACGAACATTTCGACATTTTCCTCTCCATATTTTATGAGTGATTTTGTTTACCATATTGAAAGACCGAGACGTTCACTTATCAAAAACGTATCTATACTACTAGGCTTTTACTATTAACGCATTTGTTTGTGAACATATGATCGAGCATTGCTTACTGCCCACACTTATATTCATTCTACTCGCTTTATTGTTAGCTACTTCAATAATCCTGAATAACCTGAATATTCAAGAAAAATTCCATGAGTTGCGTTAAGTGATTTTTGGATTGGGCTATACTGGTGCTGATGAGATTGTTTCATGTATTGTTTTTTAAGAAACATGATTTTCCCAGTTGCTGGACTCTTCAAAGTTCGTCAATCTATTTCTTGCCCCATTTTGTGGGCATTTATACGATAAGTTAACGAATCATGAACATAGTAATTTACCAATAACGAGTTACTTCGGTTTGACACTAATCATTTTATTTAAGCCCTTAAATTAAGCTCTCTGAAATTTGAAAACCTAGTGGAATACTTGTAGGTCTCAGCCGTGTTTGTGTTCGAAAGTTCAGTAAGCATCTTCATCATGAACCGAACCTCAGACACTCATGCTCTGTGTTCGGAATGAGATTTCTCTCAAGTAATGATTGTGTTGTCGTTCCCTTATTACTTACTCAATCGCCAAACTTACTTTTGCGGCAATGTTTTTGAGTCGTTCATTTTCGAGATTTGCTATGAATCTAAGTAGTTGAAAAAGTAACAAGGCCAGATCATTGATTACAACTTTTGCTTAGTTTTTCAAAGTAAGGAGTTTCGGAATACTGGTTTCCATGTAAAACGTCAGCTAGCTGATGTCTTCATAGCTTACTCCACGGAAAGGCATTCAGTGATCTCTGATGCATTTGATGAGTTTTCGATTGTTGAAAATGCAGAACGGTGCTAGTCAGATAGTGTTTTGACAAATTCGGCTACTTCCTTTCTTTTGAGAGCTTAACAGACTTTTTTGAGGGATATAGATTAGTGCATAAGATCTATCGACCGGCAGACTAGATTTGGCCTTCCTAAAATCAAACTTACTAACTGTGGTTGCCTAAATTACCGTTTACACTGTCGTGATATTTTCATGTATTTATATAAATTACTGCAAATATCCTGCAAGAAACCGTTTTCTAGCACCTCGTCATCGAATCCCGTGAATATGTTTGCACTGCGAAAATAAATATTGACCGCACGATTGAATTTCAGTTAAATTTTATTCACTGAGTCATTTGAAACAAACAAACATCTGGGTATTATAATTATTCGTTAACAAAATTGAGCAACGAGGTCGATAACGTGAATTTGTTTAAAGTGTATATGTGTATATGTGTATAAATTTGTTTGTTCGTGAGATTGATATGCAAGTGAAGTTGCTTACGGTGTAACGGTCAATGAAAGATCATATATGGTTTGCAAAACCTCAGAATACGATTTCTTTCATTGAAATAAAAACCTCTGCTAAAAAGGTTTTGACAATGAAATTGGTTCTGTATATTACTTTTGTTCAGTGGAACTTTCACTTTTAGATGACACTGTAAGGAAGGTCAGTAGGGTGGTTACACAGATATTCCCGCCTACTGTATATATATATATATATATATATATATTTATATGTATATATATATATAAATATATATATATCGTGTTTATATAACGTCCAACTGTTTTGCTCCATTTCAAATCACCAATTGTCATCTTTAATGAAAAGTCTTCTTGGACAGTATAACAATAGTCAAAATAACAACAGTGTCCGACGAACATTTCGACATTTTCCTCTCCATATTTTATGAGTGATTTTGTTTACCATATTGAAAGACCGAGACGTTCACTTATCAAAAACGTATCTATACTACTAGGCTTTTACTATGAACGCATTTGTTTGTGAACATATGATCGAGCATTGCTTACTGCCCACACTTATATTCATTCTACTCGCTTTATTGTTAGCTACTTCAATAATCCTGAATAACCTGAATATTCAAGAAAAATTCCATGAGTTGCGTTAAGTGATTTTTCGAATGGGCTATACTGGTGATGATGAGATTGTTTCATGTATTGTTTTTTAAGAAACATGATTTTCCTAGTTGCTGGACTCTTCAAAGTTCGTCAATCTATTTCTTGCCCCATTTTGTGGGCATTTATACGATAAGTTAACGAATCATGAACATAGTAATTTACCAATAACGAGTTACTTCGGTTTGACACTAATCATTTTATTTAAGCCCTTAAATTAAGCTCTCTGAAATTTGAAAACCTAGTGGAATACTTGTAGGTCTCAGCCGTGTTTGTGTTCGAAAGTTCAGTAAGCATCTTCATCATGAACCGAACCTCAGACACTCATGCTCTGTGTTCGGAATGAGATTTCTCTCAAGTAATGATTGTGTTGTCGTTCCCTTATTACTTACTCAATCGCCAAACTTACTTTTGCGGCAATGTTTTTGAGTCGTTCATTTTCGAGATTTGCTATGAATCTAAGTAGTTGAAAAAGTAACAAGGCCAGATCATTGATTACAACTTTTGCTTAGTTTTTCAAAGTAAGGAGTTTCGGAATACTGGTTTCCATGTAAAACGTCAGCTAGCTGATGTCTTCATAGCTTACTCCACGGAAAGGCATTCAGTGATCTCTGATGCATTTGATGAGTTTTCGATTGTTGAAAATGCAGAACGGTGCTAGTCAGATAGTGTTTTGACAAATTCGGCTACTTCCTTTCTTTTGAGAGCTTAACAGACTTTTTTGAGGGATATAGATTAGTGCATAGGATCTATCGACCGGCAGACTAGATTTGGCCTTCCTAAAATCAAACTTACTAACTGTGGTTGCCTAAATTACCGTTTACACTGTCGTGATATTTTCATGTATTTATATAAATTACTGCAAATATCCTGCAAGAAACCGTTTTCTAGCACCTCGTCATCGAATCCCGTGAATATGTTTGCACTGCGAAAATAAATATTGACCGCACGATTGAATTTCAGTTAAATTTTATTCACTGAGTCATTTGAAACAAACAAACATCTGGGTATTATAATTATTCGTTAACAAAATTGAGCAACGAGGTCGATAACGTGAATTTGTTTAAAGTGTATATGTGTATATGTGTATAAATTTGTTTGTTCGTGAGATTGATATGCAAGTGAAGTTGCTTACGGTGTAACGGTCAGTGAAAGATCATATATGGTTTGCAAAACCTCAGAATACGATTTCTTTCATTGAAATAAAAACCTCTGCTAAAAATGTTTTGACAACGAAATTGGTTGTGTTTATTAATTTTGTTCAGTGGAACTTTCACTTTTAGATGACACTGTAAGGAAGGTCAGTAGGGTGGTTACACAAATATTCCGGCCTATTGTTTATACATATATATATATATATATATGTATATATATATATATATAAATACCGTGTTTATATATCGTCCAACTGTTTTGCTCCATTTCAAATCACCAATTGTCATCTTTAATGAAAAGTCTTCTTGGACAGTATAACAATAGTCAAAATAACAACAGTGTCCGACGAACATTTCGACATTTTCCTCTCCATATTTTATGAGTGATTTTGTTTATCATATTGAAAGACCGAGACGTTCACTTATCAAAAACGTATCTATACTACTAGGCTTTTACTATTAACGCATTTGTTTGTGAACATATGATCGAGCATTGCTTACTGCCCACACTTATATTCATTCTACTCGCTTTATTGTTAGCTACTTCAATAATCCTGAATAACCTGAATATTCAAGAAAAATTCCATGAGTTGCGTTAAGTGATTTTTCGAATGGGCTATACTGGTGATGATGAGATTGTTTCATGTATTGTTTTTTAAGAAACATGATTTTCCTAGTTGCTGGACTCTTCAAAGTTCGTCAATCTATTTCTTGCCCCATTTTGTGGGCATTTATACGATAAGTTAACGAATCATGAACATAGTAATTTACCAATAACGAGTTACTTCGGTTTGACACTAATCATTTTATTTAAGCCCTTAAATTAAGCTCTCTGAAATTTGAAAACCTAGTGGAATACTTGTAGGTCTCAGCCGTGTTTGTGTTCGAAAGTTCAGTAAGCATCTTCATCATGAACCGAACCTCAGACACTCATGCTCTGTGTTCGGAATGAGATTTCTCTCAAGTAATGATTGTGTTGTCGTTCCCTTATTACTTACTCAATCGCCAAACTTACTTTTGCGGCAATGTTTTTGAGTCGTTCATTTTCGAGATTTGCTATGAATCTAAGTAGTTGAAAAAGTAACAAGGCCAGATCATTGATTACAACTTTTGCTTAGTTTTTCAAAGTAAGGAGTTTCGGAATACTGGTTTCCATGTAAAACGTCAGCTAGCTGATGTCTTCATAGCTTACTCCACGGAAAGGCATTCAGTGATCTCTGATGCATTTGATGAGTTTTCGATTGTTGAAAATGCAGAACGGTGCTAGTCAGATAGTGTTTTGACAAATTCGGCTACTTCCTTTCTTTTGAGAGCTTAACAGACTTTTTTGAGGGATATAGATTAGTGCATAGGATCTATCGACCGGCAGACTAGATTTGGCCTTCCTAAAATCAAACTTACTAACTGTGGTTGCCTAAATTACCGTTTACACTGTCGTGATATTTTCATGTATTTATATAAATTACTGCAAATATCCTGCAAGAAACCGTTTTCTAGCACCTCGTCATCGAATCCCGTGAATATGTTTGCACTGCGAAAATAAATATTGACCGCACGATTGAATTTCAGTTAAATTTTATTCACTGAGTCATTTGAAACAAACAAACATCTGGGTATTATAATTATTCGTTAACAAAATTGAGCAACGAGGTCGATAACGTGAATTTGTTTAAAGTGTATATGTGTATATGTGTATAAATTTGTTTGTTCGTGAGATTGATATGCAAGTGAAGTTGCTTACGGTGTAACGGTCAGTGAAAGATCATATATGGTTTGCAAAACCTCAGAATACGATTTCTTTCATTGAAATAAAAACCTCTGCTAAAAATGTTTTGACAACGAAATTGGTTGTGTTTATTACTTTTGTTCAGTGGAACTTCCACTTTTAGATGACACTGTAAGGAAGGTCAGTAGGGTGGTTACACAAATATTCCGGCCTATTGTTTATACATATATATATATATATATATGTATATATATATATATATATAAATACCGTGTTTATATATCGTCCAACTGTTTTGCTCCATTTCAAATCACCAATTGTCATCTTTAATGAAAAGTCTTCTTGGACAGTATAACAATAGTCAAAATAACAACAGTGTCCGACGAACATTTCGACATTTTCCTCTCCATATTTTATGAGTGATTTTGTTTACCATATTGAAAGACCGAGACGTTCACTTATCAAAAACGTATCTATACTACTAGGCTTTTACTATTAACGCATTTGTTTGTGAACATATGATCGAGCATTGCTTACTGCCCACACTTATATTCATTCTACTCGCTTTATTGTTAGCTACTTCAATAATCCTGAATAACCTGAATATTCAAGAAAAATTCCATGAGTTGCGTTAAGTGATTTTTGGAATGGGCTATACTGGTGATGATGAGATTGTTTCATGTATTGTTTTTTAAGAAACATGATTTTCCTAGTTGCTGGACTCTTCAAAGTTCGTCAATCTATTTCTTGCCCCATTTTGTGGGCATTTATACGATAAGTTAACGAATCATGAACATAGTAATTTACCAATAACGAGTTACTTCGGTTTGACACTAATCATTTTATTTAAGCCCTTAAATTAAGCTCTCTGAAATTTGAAAACCTAGTGGAATACTTGTAGGTCTCAGCCGTGTTTGTGTTCGAAAGTTCAGTAAGCATCTTCATCATGAACCGAACCTCAGACACTCATGCTCTGTGTTCGGAATGAGATTTCTCTCAAGTAATGATTGTGTTGTCGTTCCCTTATTACTTACTCAATCGCCAAACTTACTTTTGCGGCAATGTTTTTGAGTCGTTCATTTTCGAGATTTGCTATGAATCTAAGTAGTTGAAAAAGTAACAAGGCCAGATCATTGATTACAACTTTTGCTTAGTTTTTCAAAGTAAGGAGTTTCGGAATACTGGTTTCCATGTAAAACGTCAGCTAGCTGATGTCTTCATAGCTTACTCCACGGAAAGGCATTCAGTGATCTCTGATGCATTTGATGAGTTTTCGATTGTTGAAAATGCAGAACGGTGCTAGTCAGATAGTGTTTTGACAAATTCGGCTACTTCCTTTCTTTTGAGAGCTTAACAGACTTTTTTGAGGGATATAGATTAGTGCATAGGATCTATCGACCGGCAGACTAGATTTGGCCTTCCTAAAATCAAACTTACTAACTGTGGTTGCCTAAATTACCGTTTACACTGTCGTGATATTTTCATGTATTTATATAAATTACTGCAAATATCCTGCAAGAAACCGTTTTCTAGCACCTCGTCATCGAATCCCGTGAATATGTTTGCACTGAGAAAATAAATATTGACCGCACGATTGAATTTCAGTTAAATTTTATTCACTGAGTCATTTGAAACAAACAAACATCTGGGTATTATAATTATTCGTTAACAAAATTGAGCAACGAGGTCGATAACGTGAATTTGTTTAAAGTGTATATGTGTATATGTGTATAAATTTGTTTGTTCGTGAGATTGATATGCAAGTGAAGTTGCTTACGGTGTAACGGTCAGTGAAAGATCATATATGGTTTGCAAAACCTCAGAATACGATTTCTTTCATTGAAATAAAAACCTCTGCTAAAAATGTTTTGACAACGAAATTGGTTGTGTTTATTACTTTTGTTCAGTGGAACTTTCACTTTTAGATGACACTGTAAGGAAGGTCAGTAGGGTGGTTACACAAATATTCCGGCCTGTTGTTTATACATATACATGTATATATATATATATATATATATACATGTATATATATATATATATAAATACCGTGTTTATATATCGTCCAACTGTTTTGCTCCATTTCAAATCACCAATTGTCATCTTTAATGAAAAGTCTTCTTGGACAGTATAACAATAGTCAAAATAACAACAGTGTCCGACGAACATTTCGACATTTTCCTCTCCATATTTTATGAGTGATTTTGTTTACCATATTGAAAGACCGAGACGTTCACTTATCAAAAACGTATCTATACTACTAGGCTTTTACTATTAACGCATTTGTTTGTGAACATATGATCGAGCATTGCTTACTGCCCACACTTATATTCATTCTACTCGCTTTATTGTTAGCTACTTCAATAATCCTGAATAACCTGAATATTCAAGAAAAATTCCATGAGTTGCGTTAAGTGATTTTTGGAATGGGCTATACTGGTGATGATGAGATTGTTTCATGTATTGTTTTTTAAGAAACATGATTTTCCTAGTTGCTGGACTCTTCAAAGTTCGTCAATCTATTTCTTGCCCCATTTTGTGGGCATTTATACGATAAGTTAACGAATCATGAACATAGTAATTTACCAATAACGAGTTACTTCGGTTTGACACTAATCATTTTATTTAAGCCCTTAAATTAAGCTCTCTGAAATTTGAAAACCTAGTGGAATACTTGTAGGTCTCAGCCGTGTTTGTGTTCGAAAGTTCAGTAAGCATCTTCATCATGAACCGAACCTCAGACACTCATGCTCTGTGTTCGCAATGAGATTTCTCTCAAGTAATGATTGTGTTGTCGTTCCCTTATTACTTACTCAATCGCCAAACTTACTTTTGCGGCAATGTTTTTGAGTCGTTCATTTTCGAGATTTGTTGTAAATCTAAGTAGTTCAAAAAGTAACGAGGCCAGATCACTGATTACAACTTTTGCTTAGTTTTTCAAAGTAAGGAGTTTCGGAATACTGGTTTCCATGTAAAACGTCAGCTAGCTGATGTCTTCATAGCTTACTCCACGGAAAGGCATTTAGTGATCTCTGATGCATTTGATGAGTTTTCGATTGTTGAAAATGCAGAACGGTGCTAGTCAGATAGTGTTTTGACAAATTCGGCTACTTCCTTTCTTTTGAGAGCTTAACAGACTTTTTTGAGGGATATAGATTAGTGCATAGGATCTATCGACCGGCAGACTAGATTTGGCCTTCCTAAAATCAAACTTACTAACTGTGGTTGCCTAAATTACCGTTTACACTGTCGTGATATTTTCATGTATTTATATAAATTACTGCAAATATCCTGCAAGAAACCGTTTTCTAGCACCTCGTCATCGAATCCCGTGAATATGTTTGCACTGCGAAAATAAATATTGACCGCACGATTGAATTTCAGTTAAATTTTATTCACTGAGTCATTTGAAACAAACAAACATCTGGGTATTATAATTATTCGTTAACAAAATTGAGCAACGAGGTCGATAACGTGAATTTGTTTAAAGTGTATATGTGTATATGTGTATAAATTTGTTTGTTCGTGAGATTGATATGCAAGTGAAGTTGCTTACGGTGTAACGGTCAATGAAAGATCATATATGGTTTGCAAAACCTCAGAATACGATTTCTTTCATTGAAATAAAAACCTCTGCTAAAAATGTTTTGACAACGAAATTGGTTGTGTTTATTACTTTTGTTCAGTGGAACTTTCACTTTTAGATGACACTGTAAGGAAGGTCAGTAGGGTGGTTACACAGATATTCTCGCCTACTGTTTATCTATATATATATATATCTATATATATTTATATGTATATATATATATATATATATATATCGTGTTTATATAACGTCCAACTGTTTTGCTCCATTTCAAATCACCAATTGTCATCTTTAATGAAAAGTCTTCTTGGACAGTATAACAATAGTCAAAATAACAACAGTGTCCGACGAACATTTCGACATTTTCCTCTCCATATTTTATGAGTGATTTTGTTTACCATATTGAAAGACCGAGACGTTCACTTATCAAAAACGTATCTATACTACTAGGCTTTTACTATTAACGCATTTGTTTGTGAACATATGATCGAGCATTGCTTACTGCCCACACTTATATTCATTCTACTCGCTTTATTGTTAGCTACTTCAATAATCCTGAATAACCTGAATATTCAAGAAAAATTCCATGAGTTGCGTTAAGTGATTTTTGGAATGGGCTATACTGGTGATGATGAGATTGTTTCATGTATTGTTTTTTAAGAAACATGATTTTCCTAGTTGCTGGACTCTTCAAAGTTCGTCAATCTATTTCTTGCCCCATTTTGTGGGCATTTATACGATAAGTTAACGAATCATGAACATAGTAATTTACCAATAACGAGTTACTTCGGTTTGACACTAATCATTTTATTTAAGCCCTTAAATTAAGCTCTCTGAAATTTGAAAACCTAGTGGAATACTTGTAGGTCTCAGCCGTGTTTGTGTTCGAAAGTTCAGTAAGCATCTTCATCATGAACCGAACCTCAGACACTCATGCTCTGTGTTCGGAATGAGATTTCTCTCAAGTAATGATTGTGTTGTCGTTCCCTTATTACTTACTCAATCGCCAAACTTACTTTTGCGGCAATGTTTTTGAGTCGTTCATTTTCGAGATTTGCTATGAATCTAAGTAGTTGAAAAAGTAACAAGGCCAGATCATTGATTACAACTTTTGCTTAGTTTTTCAAAGTAAGGAGTTTCGGAATACTGGTTTCCATGTAAAACGTCAGCTAGCTGATGTCTTCATAGCTTACTCCACGGAAAGGCATTTAGTGATCTCTGATGCATTTGATGAGTTTTCGATTGTTGAAAATGCAGAACGGTGCTAGTCAGATAGTGTTTTGACAAATTCGGCTACTTCCTTTCTTTTGAGAGCTTAACAGACTTTTTTGAGGGATATAGATTAGTGCATAGGATCTATCGACCGGCAGACTAGATTTGGCCTTCCTAAAATCAAACTTACTAACTGTGGTTGCCTAAATTACCGTTTACACTGTCGTGATATTTTCATGTATTTATATAAATTACTGCAAATATCCTGCAAGAAACCGTTTTCTAGCACCTCGTCATCGAATCCCGTGAATATGTTTGCACTGCGAAAATAAATATTGACCGCACGATTGAATTTCAGTTAAATTTTATTCACTGAGTCATTTGAAACAAACAAACATCTGGGTATTATAATTATTCGTTAACAAAATTGAGCAACGAGGTCGATAACGTGAATTTGTTTAAAGTGTATATGTGTATATGTGTATAAATTTGTTTGTTCGTGAGATTGATATGCAAGTGAAGTTGCTTACGGTGTAACGGTCAGTGAAAGATCATATATGGTTTGCAAAACCTCAGAATACGATTTCTTTCATTGAAATGAAAACCTCTGCTAAAAAGTTTTTGACAATGAAATTGGTTGTGTTTATTACTTTTGTTCAGTGGAACTTCCACTTTTAGATGACACTGTAAGGAAGGTCAGTAGGGTGGTTATACAAATATTCCGGCCTATTTTTTGTATATATATATATATATATATATATATATACCGTTTATATATATCGTCCAACTGTTTTGCTCCATTTCAAATCACCAATTGTCATCTTTAATGAAAAGTCTTCTTGGACAGTAATAATATTAGTCAAAATAACAACTGTGTCCGACAAACATTTCGGCATTTCACTCTCCATATTTTATGAGTGATTTTGTTTACCATATTGAAAGACCGAGACGTTCACTTATCAAAAACCTATCTATACTACTAGGCTTTTACTATTAACGCATCTGTTTGTTAACATATGATCGATCATTGCTTACTGCCCACTCTTATATTCATTCTACTCGCTTTATTGTTAGCTACTTGAATTACTGAAACATAAATAAACTAATGAACTTAGAAAATAGGAGTTTACAATGTTGTATCATGAAATGTTCCCGCAATTTAAAAGATCAAAATCGATATTCAAGTCGCTGCACTGGGTAGAAAACCCAAGTCGTTAATACTGGGAATCTCAGTATTCCATGAGAAATAGTATGTGCAAATCTATTGTCTTCAAAGAGATGCCGTCGTTCTTTAGTTATAAGGAAAGAACTGAACTCTCACAACCAGTTGCACTGATGTTGTCCAACAAATCACAGAAAGCACGCATACAAAGTTAATCTCACGAAGCCATAATGAACAAATCGTTTGTCAAAACAAATAATGAATGGATCAAGTTTAATATCGTCCACGCATTATTCTCATCAAAGATAAATTAAACGACGACGTGGACCTATTCTGTGAGAGGCTTCTGTCAATCATCAATAAAATTGTCAGAAATGAATTTGTATCGAGAATGTACAGCAGGACCAGTGTGGATGTAATATCCAAGCAATGAGCTGACATGGTTTTGGATGACTTATCCTGAAACAATCGATTATATAAAAATCACCATTTCCCATCAACATCCGTGACTACGAGGAGCATTTGACAGTATGGTTAACACGACAGACCAGCGAATAAAACTGCATCAAAAATCTCTAACAGAGTTTATAATGATGAATAGTATTTGTGGTGAACTGAAAATCAGATCACAAGGAGGTGATCAGTTAGTGAATGTTTGTTGGCGGCCTACGCTCAATAAGGTGACTGTGAGATCGGTCATCGAGTAAATTAAGCGCTTAATTTAGGCCACTAATAATTGGAGAATGCAGTTTCACACTTACATCATTTGATTAAAGTGATTATCTCGCAGAGTAAATTAGGGTGAATATTCAGGTTAAACAAGTTTCAACAAAACAAGTTATTTGAATACAGCGTAAAAAAAGTAAACTTACGCTTCAGTTTGGTTATGTCTATATTTTCACCGGCGAGGTCTGCTATGCGTTCTATGAATTTAGACGGATTGTGAGAGAAAAAACACATTTCATTGTTATGAAACTTTTAACGTCATGATAGTAGTAATTTAATGAGTACTGTCTAGACTTTATTCAAAAATATGTTAAAAAAATAGTTAACATGACATGCATCGCTTTCGATGATACTTTATGACCAGTCAGTGTTCACGTACAAAATAAGTATATTTACAAGCAATTCACAATCAGAACAATATGTTCACATTTATATGTCTCCAGGTTTTCACATGCTAATCACTGTTTTCGGTCTTAGATAGATTGACTGACCGATACGAGAAATCTTTGTACACATATTTGTATGATAACAGGTGTTTGATAACACATTGGAACGGCTACTGACAGATACCGTTGTCAATCATTCCAATGTTTCATGCAGATTGCTCATATTTAACTGAAAAACTATTTCAATGCATCAAGCGTAACCAAAATAAAATTCACTGGTTCATCTCATTCAAATAAACAACGGCATGTTTAGAATTCAATAATTCTTTCACAATACAGATTCATAAATATGACAACAGACTTTTCAGATCATTCAACTTCATTCCGATAGACATCAAACGTGACATTTCCAATCCTAACTGATCTAAAAAACCAAAAGTTTAAAGCATTGTATAATTCAACAAAATAATATTTCAAACAAGCAATATAAATGTGCAGTCACATATCTGCAGATCTACTGATGACTTTATCAATCAATCAACGCTCAGACTACAAGGCTTTTTGTACAGTATCATTGAATGCGTTCGACAAAATGATAACAGAGACATCTGTGTAACATAGTTTACAATGTCGTTTATTATTTAACAAGGTATTGTTCAATAGCGAATGCAAGTTTACATGTCAATCATTATATCAATTTGTTGAATAATGACATCTGTTGAATAGTTGCAGTAGGTCTACGTATTGTATTAGGTTTCCGTTGCTGAACACTAACATTTATTGTGATTCGAGTGGTCAGGTTCATAGAGGCAGGTTGGAAAAATGGTTATCTGACACCATACGATTTAAATTTTAGAAAGAACCTAAGAGTGTTAGTTTGAAATTTAATCACACCTAGTACCAAACTAGGCCTAATGAAGAACTTCGTAAGAGAATTGTTCTCATGTAGACAGAAACTGCTTGCGTTGTACATTCCATCCCTTTGTTATTGTCACACTTCGTTCGCAATAACATTTAAAATCGAAAAATGGCAATTCGAATTCGTTTCATGTTTTGCTTAAGACTAACTAACTACCGTGAGAATGGCATCACAACATTCTTCAAAACAAGTATAATAAATGAGGAGATCTCGTAATCTTTTTTATTCATATCGCTTTGTCATCCTATTCTTCCTAATTAAACTGACGTTTTGCAATTGAACGATTTTCGCACTTGTTGTTACGAATAATTTAAGCATGAAATAACATGTATCGAATTTCACTTTGAACGCACTATCATCTGCTGGAACGTTTGTTCGATATTCTCCGAGAAACTGTACTACAATGTTGAGAACACAAGACCAGAAATTAAAGTGCAAACGAAAATACAATTATCTGTCATAAGTTAATCAGTTTTTAGTAATTACAGTGAATATATGAGTATCGGAACAAAACTACTGTAAAACTACTTTCAAACAAACTAGAAAACTGTACACATCTAGTACTTATCATGATTATAATTACAATCTCCATAAATGCAGTAGGTGATTTTTAACTAGTTTTAGAATCAAATGTAGAAATTTCTTCTAATCACAAATAGCAAGTTCTTGACTCTGGTCAGGACTATGAAATGATGGACAAGCAACTCAAGTTCTTCGGAGCACAGTTTAGTAATGTGTACACTAGCATGTTACTGCGACCTCGACATTATGTTTGGGTTAAATAAGTTGTCAGTGAATTTTATTAACGTTTAGTTACTTGGCAAGATTTAAGGACTCTCAAAATGCCTCCACAAAAACATAATAATCGTTTTATAGTTGATGCGGAATACTGGAATCTGATGATCCTATTCACTGATCATGATGAAAAATTATTAAAATAAATCTCTTACTTGCTGAAACAGTCAGATTTCTTCTGATTTCCCATTTTTTTGAAATTGATGATGACAGAATTCCATGAACTAAATTAACCAAAAACAGAGAACACGCATATATTGCTTGATACCAAAATATAGTTTTGTGGTCATAATCAAGCAATAATTTATAACATCATTTCATCATCTATCACAGGTGTTTAGTTTGATTCAATCTTCGAATTTAAATTGATCTTGTTTATTTGTCAAAATAGACTTATTGTCCACTTTATATCAGATAATCGTCCTCCCTTACATCACACAACGTTTACTCACTAATTTCCAACTTATGAGTGCATTTTCGCTGACAAAATTATTCCTAGTTCGTTGTAACAGGCCTTGTTTGTAATCAAACACATGAAATTAAAGGGAGCGACACAGTAAACGCACATGCAATTAATTAGAATAGGCACAGATTAGATTTTCAAAGCAGGCAGTTATTTCAGTTGAACTAATTATTGGTAGTTGTTGGGGATGTTAGATCCCCAAAATTCGCTTCATAATGCCGTATTTTGGTTTTCACGTTTCGCCAGCATGGGCTGATCAGATGACCTTGAGATTTCAATTCCCACCAGCAAAATCAATGGCTGTGATTGGCTGCAGTGTATTTTAGTATGCTATTTTCTTAACTGTCTCAAGGACGTTCTTATGTTGTATAAATAAACGAGAGTTGTATGCTTGATTGTACTGTGATTGCTGGGTGTTTGTAGAATATACTTCCTACGCTTACAAAGCCTTCTATTCGATTTTGGGTATTCAAGGTAGCCCCCCCCCCTGAAGCTGGTAAAAGTCTCGTTCGCGTTTATCGACTAAGGTAAACTCGTAATAGCCTCAAGCTTACTAAGTGACGAACTTATCAGTAGTACATAGTTCAGCTATCAGACTATCATGTACAATATTTGAAATTATATTGTATACAGTGGATTTTATAATTCCTATTTTAACTCTTTGTTAGGATATTCATCCTAAGAGAATTATTGATCACTTTCTATTGTTTAATTCCTACTGGTCAATTTTATGGTCGTCATAGATATCAATATCAAGTACTCCAATGTTGTTTCTTATTGTCTGTCCCGACTACCAATGTCAATTCAAATGTTGCTTCTTATTGATCGTCTTAAATGTCAATGTCACAGACAGATGTCAATACCTATTTGATCAAAATGTATAAATACGCATTATCTGTAACGTTTTAGGACCAGGATCAAGACCGGGTCTCGGATCCCTAGTCCGAGGTACTTATGCTCGTCGCGACTCGGACCTCGTACTTTGTGAATGCTTGTAGAATACAGGTTCTACTTCATATCATGTATCCTTATTTCTGCTCAATATGGGGTTTGGATAATCGAATCGAGTAGCATGTCATGTCGCCGGATCCTCGAACCTCGCACTTGTCTTCCAACTAGGCAAACTCGTATTAGTACATCTGGTTGACGTGTTGACGTAACACACCAATACGGTGCTTCGACAACTAACCATTTTCATATAGCAAACATATTTTACCAAGAATGTGATCACTGGTTTTGAACCATATCAACATATATGCAGTATGACGATGACTATTATCTGATTATATAAAGTTGACACAAAATTAAATCTATCACAGTGATTCAAAAAAATGCTTAAATCCAATGCCTAATATAGATTAGAAAGAAATACTAATTATACCGTCAACTTTTGAATCCTTTGTCATTTTATAATAGTCTTGTCTGAGTTTTGACCAGGAATCTATTGTTCAGAGATAAAAACAATTCATTAAATATTATTGTTACGACGATTTTTTTGAAATATTATTTCAAAGTTAAAAAAAATTAACACTACTATACTGAATCGATTTTTAAATCAATATTCAATTTTAAATAGTTTCACTAGTGTTTTTTTAAATTCTGCGGAATTTCACGCCCTGATATTTTGAAACCTAGAGCACTTAAGAATAGATTAAGTCAATCTATAAACTTTCTAACTATAAAAGACAATAATTAGTTTAATCGAATTATCGGTGAGCATATTCAAGTTAAATTGTTGTGATGAGATTTGTCGAATAAAGATGATTGAATGTAAATAAACAGATTACTGAACAAATTATGATTCAAGACAACATTAAAGCTTTGATGAGATAATCTTTTATCTATTGTGTATAATAATAATAATTCTACATGAACGTGTCAATCTAAATCACAACAACATATGAGTTTAAACGAAAGGTTGTGTAACTATACAACGCGTATTTGTGACTTCTAAACAACTCCTATTAACAATACGGAATTAGACTGATCTCAACATGTGTAAACTAATCAGCAATTAACAGTGAATTATAATTTATAGAAAGACTTGATAATATTTGCATAATCTCAAATCTGTAACAGACTATCTATCAGTTTGTTCAAGTAAATAATCAAATCAAACATTTGCGTCGCAAAAACACAACATTTCATTGAGTTCAACAGTTGATTTTTAGTTTGAATTTAGTCAAAGTAATATTATTCAAATGCTTGAGTCAAAAACATACCTGACTTTTTATTATACAGTGTGGTATTTTGAAGTAAATATTCTGCGATAACAAAACAATTTCATGGAATTACAGACAATGTGTAAAAATAAAATTGTCTTCAAGAAAATATTATCAAAGAAAGATGTTTACTGTCAATTGAAATGTCATTTTGCATGCAGATATGCATTTCGATTTGTTTTGACTTCACTGAATGCTTCTTCTTCAAACTACTAAGCTTATACTTGTTTCTCATTACTACGAAATGAACTAGAATTTGTGATCGAAACCAAATCCGGTACTAAAATTACTTGTTATTGAATTTCAAGTAATGAACATGAAATGTACGCCTGAAATTTATATATATATATATATATATATATATAATATTGCATGTATTGTGGTAAAGTTGTTAACGATTATTCATACAGCCCACACACCTGCTGTCACGTTGAGAACCCAGTCATAGTATGAATTCTTTTCCATTAGAAGACATTCTATGTGAAAATTAGTCAAACATAAAAATTGACAAAGTATTCGATAATAAAGAAGTAATTTCATGTTGATGTATTAGTTGTTCATAAGCTTTTTAAAAATAATCATGAATAAGGTGGTCTACTGGTGTTGTTTTATTTTGTATCAATGATTTCAACAAAGAACGGATCAATGTTACAAAGCCGATCAATGAAAATTAGTATAACTCTTTACAAATGGTTGGTGTTTCACGTAGGTTATCACTAATATATTGTTAACAATGAAGGCAGCCAATGCAGCAGATTGTGTTTACATTCGATAATTTTGGACACTTCATCGCATTTTTTTACGTTTTAAATAATTCAATGTCACTCGAGGAAATATCACTTCGCAATAAATCAACCATGATAACTTTGCTTCGAATAAATTGGTAATAATTATCAAACTAAATTCATATTAGAATAATGAATGTTACGCTTCATAGTGTAAAGACTGGTATTTCATTTCTGTTGAAGACTGAATTTTATCAAATAGATTCAGTGTCCGAGAATCTTCGGAACGAATCGGGTCAACCGTCGTCATACAATTAGACAACATATTCTACGACTGTGGTAGATGATATTCAACAATAAAAAGTGACAAGCAGCACAATATTCTGGAATTAAATTTCTAATAATATGAAGAGAGTTTGAAGACTTATCATTTTCTAGATGTAGATGCTCTATGACCTGAGAAAATGCGTACGTCTATGATTTGAACTAACCAACCCTAATTGTATTATCTCATAACTGAACACCACATAGTCAAAAACATCAACAAACAAAAAACCACGAAGTCAAATTTTTACCGTCTTGAACTTTAGATATGGCTATCTTTCCAAATTTACCGACAAAACCTTGGAAAACTTTATCTATTCAAGTAAACCAAAATACAAATTCAAAACTTAACTTTGGTATGCATGTTTCGATTTATGTGAATGTAGTTAGAAAACGAAATGATAACGAATTATTTGCAATGTCTATCAAGCATATCTCTGTAAAAATCACCTTGAGATTATATAATCTATGATGATTATATGTCAATTTCCATGTATAATATTTGACATTTTAAAATCTACGATATTCATCATACTATGCATACCATATTCTGCTGTCCATGGTCTATTTCAATTAAGTTTCAACAAATTTGTCTTCTTGTGTGATCAAATTCTAACTTCGTATAAATACCACTATATTCATGGTTGATATGGTGCAGTCAGTCAATCAATCATTCTAATAACTTATTGAAACAGTATGTTGACTGTAATTTTAAAACTGGTAATATCTTTTTCCACTAATTTTATTTTCTTAAGAACAGGTAAAGAAAAAATGATGTTTGAAGAAAAACTTGATAACGTACAGTATGTTTGTGTTACATTCATGCAGGCATCTACGTATGCTGTCAAATTTCGCTGAAAATATGCTGGAAAAATTAAAAATTGCGAAAGAGTAAATTACAATCAATGCTATTAGAAGTAAAATGTCAGTCATAGAATATTTATTTTAAGATAAGCATGAAATGCTCCCGTTAACAATAACGTGATTCAATGTATTTTTCATGAGATTATTTTTCCAAGAGACGTACTAAAATACGATTACAACTATTGCTTATAATTGCAAAAGATTATAACCGTGAGAGCGTTTAAGAAATACGTTTATTTACAGATGTTATATATGAACATACGAAATGTCCATTTAAATTGACGTGTCTACATCAATGTAAATTGCCTGAACTATTGCAACAATTACTCTAAGTAAACTTAAAGTTTCATAAGGAAGATTCTGTGTGTTCTTGAGTAAACATAACGTTTTAGTAGAAAGTCTTTCTTTTCGGGAATCAAACATCAAGGTGTATTATATTTACTATTGATAAATCAAAACCATTGTAAAATAGTTGCTGTTGAATATATACGTAACAAAATAACATATGTAAGAAATCAGTGGTGTTTGTTGAATTGGCTGTGAACAAACGAAAAATGAGTTTATTCGCAACGGTCACTCACTGATTGAGTCTGCGTTTTCCGCAGCATCTAAAATTAAACAATAACATTGTGAAAAGATATAAAACTTGAGAAAATTATACTCAATAAAAAAAGAATAATGAAAAATCACAATAGAAATTCATTTTGTCAAAGTTGTAAAAGAAAAAAATTTAACAAAATTTTATTGTTTAAATAAACGCGGGCAGTTGCAACTATTGTGCTTAGAGTTCATAGAAGTGTAGTAATTCGATTGATAAATTCTGTGAAATGTAATTATTTAACAAGGTTTTCCGATACACACTACGACCATTCGTCATTCAATGATTACATTTTGTTACGTTATGGTATGCTGTGACTCCACTAATCAGATAAAACATTTTGCTCAAACGAGTGGAATGTAAGCTCAAGTTAAGATCAGATCGTGTATATGCTAGGAAAGATTCTGATTTCTAAATGAATATCAATCAGAATTATCAATGCCTTTCTCAGGAATTCGTATTACTTTAGAGCTCAAATATAAACAGCAAATTATCACCATTTGAAATCTGCGTACAAGACAACAAAATTAAACTCAGCTAATTCAAACACAAATATAAAAATCATGCTGTTTAAATCACTGTATGAAATGAAAAAAATGCCGTGAAAAAACACGAATGAACTTACCACAAAAAATAAGACAACCAAGAAACAATGATGTAATGCTTATCAACGACATCTCGGATAGTTCGATAGATCATAAAGGAACGACACTTCCGATTATATAGCATTCAGCCGAAAACCGGAAATAGGCAGTAACCAACCAGACATCGCCAACAAAATATGAAGACGTGGAAAGTAAACATTGGTGATACAAAAAATCTTGCAAGGCCACTTGAAAATAAAAGAAGTAATCATGAGTTAAATGCGTGCTATTGTAAAACCACACATTACTTTTTATGACCTACTCATATGCTCATATTTAATAAAGTTCACAAATTCCGTAAACAATGCTACTATGAATAGATGTGTATAGTTATGTGAAGATTTTCTTTGAAACAAAGCCAAATTTTATTTGAAATTTCGTTCAATAACCACAATACTTTCAGAAAACTTAAACACACGATGCTTTGCAAAAGAACCTGTTCGTTCACTTCGGTATCATTGAAAGATACAGAAAACCATTCCAGTAAGTAGGAACAAAGAAACTAGCTGACACATAATAACATGGAAGTGGATGAGATGTACTGCTCCGCTCTTAACCGGTATATAACATCGATATTTCGCTATATTTCGAAGGGTAATTACCTTTCCCTGCATTTGCATATCATTAGATTCAATACCTAAACTTGTGCAATAGCCCTATATAGGACCTTTTCATGTGAATTATTCAACTTCTCGTTATTACACCCACCAGTATATACTGATAATTTCTTTTCATTTCATTTTATTTAAAACTGAATGGAGATGTACTTATAACTGATAGTTAAGTACAAAGTTTACTGAGTGCTCTATTCTGTTGAATGCTTCAATGTTATGATCCTAAACAAATCAAATCTTGTAGTGTACGACAAAAACATATAAACGAATAATAATAGATTGTTTATAATGTGATTAGCAGAAAAGGTAGGACAGTCATTCTGTCATGTTTCGGAATCGCATTCGGCTGTAGGTACATACATTTCAAAGTTGGTGCTCAATCGTAGACTAAACTCTCAAATTTCCGCCTGAAGATTCACCATATTGTGCAAGGTTTAATCAACTGTTCTACATTACATCCACCAGTAATTATCGACACTTAGAAATTCGGTTGATGATGCAATGATTTTGAATTAAAGGAAGACGGAATGATGTTCTTGTATAAAGATACACTGAGATGCACTTATACTTAAATGAAGACGGATAATGAATAGGATAAAATGCCTGTCTTCGATTCTATTGCTAGTCAAAATCCATCGGTCACGTAAAATAATGAAGCATTTTGAAGTGACCGTAGTGATGCAGTTGGAAATTCAGTGACCTTCAACTAGAAGTCTACTGATTTAAACATATCCACCATTTAGAAACGACGAAACCTCAGCTCACCAGTTATAGTGTCGATCTGAGCGAGAATTAAATTAAATTAAATTAAATTAAACAATCCATATAATTGAATTAATCTGCCGGCGCATTCATCGTAATGAAAAAGATCTCGCTAGAAAATGGGTGAGTCATTTTAGAGACAGCAACACCAACGGATTGTTTGTGCACACATACTGTTATAAACAAATAGGTTGACTCAAAATATCTCAGGTACAACGGATTATAATAATAGATGTTTATTATAAAACCAATGCGTTCTCTCCATAAAGGTGGACTCACCACATAATCAAACCATTAGACATGCATGGCATTATTAAAAACATTAGCATAGTAATAAAATGGATCGGACCAAACTTGAATTGAATTATCAGTAGCCATTCGGAATACCAGAACGAGACCTTATCATTATTAATATGTATTTAAATTGCCTCGATTCACTAACAGATATATAAACTGAGAAAAACAACGATTCAATATAATGTGTAATTTGTGAGTGATTTAGTCAAATGATGATTGTACACAGAAATTTTTCTCATCCCCACAGTTGTTTAGTCAAGCATCTAGGCTATTTAGCAAACACTTCATCCAAGGTATAATGCATTCAGTTGCAGGACAAAATCTACGAGCGAAAATATGATAACAATGAAAAAAATATCGCCTTCACTCAGCATTGAGGGTTTTAAAATATCTTGAAGTATTGTGGTACCTAAACAAAAATTCAAATAAGATTTGGCTTTGATTCGAGCAAAGTCGTCACACAGCTATACACATCTATTCATTCTACGATTGTTTACGGTATTTGTGAACTTTATTAAATAGAAGCATATCAGTAGGTCTTAAACTAAAACAAGTAATTCTACAATAACACGCATTTAACTCATGATTACTTCTTTTATTAAGTGGCCTTGCAAGGTTAGTTGAATCACTATTGTTAGCTTTCTATATTTATCTACTATGAAGACAATACGATTTCTGGCATTCTTTGTTGCAGTGACCATGTTCGTCGCGAACAATAAATAATGAGTATTTTTTATAGCAAATTACCATTCGGCTATTTATATTGATGAGACGACTAATCAGTAACACTAAGGTTGCTATTGTACGCTTGCTACTTCTGTGGTTCATGTTTCCAAAACTATGCTGAGGTCGCTATTCTGTCGAGACACCCGCAATATTCTTACTCAGGCGCTTACAGTATGACTTAGAGGTTGGCATTCAATAATAATAATAATAATAATAATATACTGTTAGACAGTGCGAGATTTTGTTCATCAAAGTTTTCTTTTTACAAACTTTACTCTTTCAATTTCAACGTACATAAATCCAGCTTCTTACTTCGACTTCGCTTCTATCCACCTGACACTGCACAACTCTTCCTTCTTTTTTGCTGTACTCCTTTATCTATGTGTTATATTCTTGTATTCACATAATTTAATTTAATTTAAGTGGTCAGTATGAATTTTATCTTGACTTACTACTGTATTGACTACTTCAACATGACAGGTTAAGTGGTGCTTTGGTTATATATATATGCACTTGTCACACTGCTGCCTTTTATTTTCTCTCTCTGTTCTCCTTTTCAGAACCCCATTCACGGTGGGAAACCCTTGGCGACTCTAGGGAACATACACCCTATGTACATGACTGTCTGGATCACAGCTCGTATCAAGCGCGTTCCATATGATTTTTCCCAACAAATTCACTATTGATCTCGACAAATTGCCAAAAGAACCTATTGTGCACCTTCCTTCCTTATTTGTACTTTACTATGGAAAATGTGGCTGTATTATACTGTTTCTGTCGGTGACATGGTGTAAATATGCAATCAGAAACTGACTGTTATACTTAATTAAACTGCTATAACTATTACCGTAAATATTACCATAAATATATTATTATTGTTTGAAGATCGAACAGGTTCTTTTGCAAAGCATCGTTTGTTTAAGTTTTGTGAGAGTATTGTGGTTATTAAACCAAATTTCAAATAAAATTTGGCTTTGCTTTAAAGAAAATCTTGACATAACTATACACATCTATTCATAGTAGCATTGTTTACGGAATTTGTGAACTTTATTAAATATGAGCATATGAGTAGGTCATAAAAAGTAATGTGTGGTTTTACAATAGCACGCATTTAACTCATGATTACTTTTTTTATCATTCGCCTTGTCAACTCAGTCGAATCTCTATGGTTTTCTTTCTGTATGTATATACTCTGAAGACATTCGGTTTTCCACATTCTTCGTTGCAGTGTCCGTGTTGTTTGCGAACATTCAATAATGAGTAACTTAAATTTGGTTTATCCTAATACTTCACTGCGAAATTAATTTTCGCAAAACTGTACACATCTTTGCATTCTTCAGTGATTAATGTGATATGTGAACGATATTTAATAACAGCATTATTATAGGCGTTTAACTGTCATTATGTAACTCTACAATACCATGCATTTTCTGTTCATGTTTACTTTTTTACATTGTTGTTTGATGTCTGTTTTTGACTTTGCTCAAATATTCGGAATACAATATAAAATCTGATTCATACTTGAATTTTTATTAGTTCAAGCAGCCAAAATGTCATGTTCTCCTTTGAATGTTGTTGTTGTTTCCAGTTTTATAATAGTCATTTCCATATCAATATATGTTGGTTCTGTCTTTGCTGAAAAATATTCCTAGTATCAAATAATTATTAGTGTTCAATATTTGCTTAATTCAATCACGTTAATTGTTAGGCATATTTCGACATGTAAACCATTCAGTCCGTTCAGGTATTCAATCCCGGGAGTCAAAATATTATTACTTCAGGAAAACTATGAAACATCAAAATGATGTTCATACAAATATCAAAATCTTCTCGACCAGTTACATCACCTGATAGTTTCAACGACTACCTGTAAACAGTTTCGATTTACCAAATCTAATTATACTTCATAGTGATATGGAGTCCTTGAAAATACGATTTCTACTGAAACGTGATATTTCTGGAACAACGAAGATAAAAAAACATTTGAAAATATTTATAATAAAACAGAAATATCTTCAAAACTGAAAAAAAGGTTTCATATAAATAATATTTTATCTTTTTCAATCTTTTGATTCTCTGGAGTTATTTAACCTATCTTTGACAGCATACTTACGACGATTGTAGTGTTATTTATACATAGGCAGGATCTGATCACACAAGTATATAAATGTGTCAAAACTCGATTGAAATTGAACATGGACAGTGGAATACGACCTGCACACATTAATCAGTATGACGCAAATCGTAGACTTGATCGAATCAAATATTTCACTATAAAATTCACAAATATCCACCAAAGCTTTTATTATAATCTGTAGGTGTTATTTCTAAAAGCATCCCGGATAGGGAATGTACGAATTTCATTGCCATTCTCATTAATACCTACATTCAATCCTGATGATTCACATAAATAGAAATACATATATCAAAAAGTATGTACATTATACATAATCCGTTTATTTGATCCTTTAATTGGTGATACATTATGAGAGTAGTACCTTTTATGAAATTTCAACCATTTATAATAAGAGCTAATTATCAATTATCCGCTTCAACTGATAAGATATCCTTGACTTAAAATGCAACAGCAACGCAATTTCGACAAAATTATTCATGATACTTTGGATAAATCTGTGAAAAACTATCATACTAAATTAAAAAAAGCTCCTACATTAACAAATACTATGTCGATTTATACGATCGCTCACATTTCATTTAGTATGTTATCTTATCGATAGGGTATCATAATATGACTGGGCTCAGAACTTGATGGAAGGTAAGTGTGCCTAATAAATAAACATATACCTCTTCGTTACGCTACGTGTAAGGTATCACATTCGGTTGCTTGATAAACTTGTATCCACCCATATCACGATATAAATTATTTATTTCCGCATAAATGTGGGTTAACAAACTATAATTACGACAAACCCACACATTTATGTGACAAATATAACATTCATTGGGAAATAGATGAATCGCTTCGATTGCAGGATAACTCAGTAACTTTTAGGTTCAGGAAACTCTGTGAAGAGTTTCTACATATACATTCCACTGCAACCCAGCCAAACGCAATAATAGATACAGATATGATTTCAGCCCAGAAAGTAAACCTAATTTCAACCTCTTTAGCGATAGATGGAATGTTCAGGCTCACATATCGAAATCATATCCTCGAAATTTTCAATCAGATGATAAGCGAGCGTATGTCTTCCGGAGATTTGGATCACAGATTGTATTTAACTTCGCAGTGATTGTATAATCAATTTTGAAGTCTTCGTGTTAGGGTGAATTCCTCCATGTATATATTTTTGTTATGATCTCGCTGATTCTTTCTTTTCGATATTTTGATACTCTGCTTATTATAATTAAGATTTAGTGAGCGAGTCAAGATCCCAGAATGACTATGCTCACCACTAAATGTTCCATAATATCCCGCCATCATTAAAATCAAAATAAATCCATGGTTGAATATTTTATTGAAGGAGAACTTTGGCATTACATGGGGAGCAAGGCATTTAGAAAAAATGGCAGCAACGCGAAACGAACAATGAGCGCAAGAAGAAGAAGTGTTTTTGGTACAGTTTAGCAAAACGAGTACAATAACCTTTATTTCTCACAAATCGTATTTTCTTCATAGAAGCGTTCTACCACAGAAGCCCCCGTCTAAAAAGGGTTTACTCTTTCGATACATAGCGGCTGCGTTCGAAAGGGAGGGCTTTTCGGCCAACATTTGAATGTTGTGCGGAAACGTTGACGAACAAGAAGCGATCAATGAAAATCCAGGTGTCACTGATAGTCTTCTACGTTGAACTGTACCAGTAATAACGTGCCAGATTGGCTTCTCGGGTTGACGTGCGAAGTTTGTCTATCGAAGTGACAAGCCAGCGCTTCTCGCATCCAGAGTCTCAAGAATGCGTTCGTAGGGATTCGGATCAGATAAAGCTGCAGATGTAGGACGGATCCAGAATGAACGAAGGAATCAGAAACGACCAGTGCGAAACCATTCGTATACCAGATATATTCGTAACGAGAAAATCGACTGAGTGCATTGACAAAAGCGCGGGTGGTCAGGCTAGCTTTCGCCAAATTTGACTGCAGTCGACGATACCAACAGGGCAATGGTCGCAGGTATAGGCTGGTAAAAAATAATCAGAGAAAAGGAGAAAAGTGTAACATGCATATAGTACGATGGTAAAATCCTATTTCGCACCCGAGGTTGATTGGTGGTTAGTCGAGGAAGCGTACAGGTAGGCGTACGCGGCGGCCGAAACCTAAGGCAGCAGCCTCATGCGTAAATCGCGAGTCTGCATGCTCATCCGCAGTCAAGTGTGGCGTGGTCTGCTTATCTGTATGTCAGACCGGATTCTCATCCGTAGATAGCGCATATGACGCTTGCTGCTGACTGGGACGTGAGAAATAGGTCTTTGATCTATCTAGCGTGGGATCAGAAGGAAAAATAAGGATACAGGTAGTGAGTTGGACGAGTTCAGCATTAAATCACGATTTACCAGGTAGGGCACTGCCATTGACGTGTGCTGGTTGGAAACGATCAATGCTGACTGTGTCTTTCAACCTTAAAGGTCTTTTCGTGACCAGAGATCCTCCGTAATGTTGTTGAGTACCGAATCTACTAGTGAGAAAACTTGCGGACAGGTAAATAACTGTCGAGGGAGAGCGACCTGTTGATGTTTTATTCGAGTTCACACCGGAGGTAGTATTCGCATCCACGCAGATAGTCCTTGGACGTTATCTGATATACATAAAATCGCTGCTCCGTGGTATGAAAAAATTCCCGAGGCAGATGCAATGTCGTGCCGTATACAAGTTCGGAAGCGGAACATTGGATATCTTTCGTTTCTGCTGCGTAATCGCCATGTCGTCTCCAACAAATGCCATCTTTCTGCGAACCGAAAGGATTCTTAAGGACTGTGAGGAAGACGAAGAAATACATATAGCAATTAACTCACGCTGACCGAAAACTGAGTTTTCCAGTGCCAGTCGGCGAGGTTTTGTCGTGACTGTGGATCTGCAGGTGACGATGTGGCTTACGACTTATTTATTCCCCAGTTCAATCTTCTCGGTTTCGTTACTTTTGAGAATTTATTGAATACTACATTAAATAAATCAGTTTCAATGGCGACCTTGTTTTCTACAGATACTGACTTATCACTCGAATAGATATCAGCAAACTGCGCATCATACAGCTTTGTTATGTAGTCTTCCAATTATTGTACTGATATGAATAACAACCCTCTTCCTATATTCCAGGTATGAATTAGGTCCGAATATAGTAATTGTTTACTGCATTTGTTGGTAACCTTCCACCTAGCCACTAATATAGGACCCAATGTGCTTTCGATACATGTGAACAAATGAAAATCAGAAAGTCTTCGGAGTCTAGACTTTCTACTGTTATGTCATTTAAGTACGGCTATTTAATAAGGTCCCCCATTGCCGACATAGTCCGATTATGCTTTGGTATGCTTGATACGATCAAAGACCCTTCAATTACAATATGTTCCAACCGATCTAAAGAATACACTTCGAAGGTGGCGTTTGTAATCCCTGCCGCTCTATTAACACCTACGGTCTGAACTACCACGTACTCATGGTTTTCCTTTCACCCAAGCAGTTTTACTTTATCAACGTAGTGTCGAAACCGTTATCCAGAATGACATAGTCTATAATCATAGATTTTCCCGATCTCACTCGTACTGGGATAAATCCGAAGCACACCTGACAGCTAAGTGTTCCGGTAAGTCCACAGCAATGCTGAGAATCTCGCTTGTCATTCAATTTATCGGTTGTCAAGTCCTTGTGCAGCAAAACATGATGTTTTTTCTCACACTTAACAACCCCACAGCGCGTTGCAGTCTTCTAATCGCTGGCCTTATGTCCTTGTCTCAGACAGATGAAACACATCCCTCTCTCCTAGCGTGAGTCCATCTATCTCGAACTGTGTGCGCTAAATATTAATGACGTTAAGAAACAACGTGCTTGCCAGTTCAGATGCTACATTTTGTCCTTAAGGTCGACGCATTCGCATGTTAAAATTGCGGGTGACAACTCATCTTCACATCACATCTAACTTGGAGGCTATTAGTAAGCCGTCTTAATCTTCTACCAACTACTCTTGAACGAGTAAATATAAATTCAGTAAGCTCAGAGAATTTCGGTTCCCTATCCTCTTCAGTTTAACTTACTGCTAAATCTACCTACTGAACCTGCATGAGGCGAGGCAAAAGTCTTAATATTCTTTCCAAAAGTAGCAAAGCATTCAACTCAGAGGCGCATTTCATCTGCTCCGGGACCATAACACTGTTGTGCATGCGGATGGCTATATTTGAAAGTTGTTTGGCATAGTTGTATTAGAAATTTCCTGACTTGGAAAATTCTTACAACATGTCTCAGGCTTTAACGAGCAATCAAACAAAAAGACGCGTGAGTTTATCTTCAGAACATTTGCAGCCTCGGGAGGCTTCCATCATGATGAAAATTTCAAAGTCATATTTGGCCTAACGCCTGCAAGGGGTAAATCAAATAGAGTCGTTGAGGATATAGTCACTGACGAAAGATTGTGCATATAATTGCATAAAAAGCCTGAAAATCACTGACATATTCCACATGTCCACTATTTCTCAAAATATACACACTCATACAGGAATATATTTTGCGTTCAGACGCACGTTCACGATGGCACACTGATGCAAATCCCAGTGAATCGTGGGCATTTTGAAGCTCATCCTAATTACATGACACACATTGACTTATTGTGTTTTCACAATCCACGTCTTCAGCATTCGCAAATTTACTCACTATTACTGTTCTCACGATCAACTAGATAGTACATTGATATGTATTCAGTCTACCCAATCCATCTACAGAAATACACAGTGTGTTTAACACAGCTGACAGCATTGTAGGTAATAAAGCGAAATTCAACCAACATGTCGACTTGATCCAAATGAAGTCTTCACAAAACCATACACAACTATTCATTCCACCATTATTACTGGACTTTATGCACTTTGTTCTTAAGGACATCTCAACAGATGGGAAAATGTGCCAAGTAATTGAACGATACCGTGCAATAATCTCACGACCACTTCAGATATTTTGTTACCTTAAATTATTAGTTGGAAATCTATGCCTTGCTATCTCTAACTGTAGTGTTTGAAAACATTTGAATTTTCACATTGTTTGAAGCACTGATCATCTATGTGGCGATTACAAATAATTAGTAACTTCAATGAAACACTTACCATTTGTAAAGACGAATGGATAAACAATTTCAGATTTCATTTTGAATTGTTATGCACAAACTAGGTCTGTTCTCATATTGTCGGCAATTCAGTTTTGCTGTAGTTATTCAATGACATTTTGATCAGGTTGATAGAATCTGAATTCCCTACTTTCCTGCTTATGCCTGTTACCCCTAATGGAGCATAGGCCCCCCATCAGTTTTCTCCAACCAACTCTTTCCTGGGCCACCCTCTCCAGTTCTCTCCATTGTTTGTTCATTCCTCTCATATCTTTCTCTATTTTTCAGCCTAATAAATTCTTCGGCCTTCCTCTTTCCCTTCCGCTTTGAGTGTTTCAAGTGAGGGCTTGTCTTGTGTCGCAGTTAGGTGATTTTCGTAATGTGTGTCCTATCCACTTCAACCGCTTCTTCCTCATTTCCTCCTCCACTGGATCTGGTTTATTCTGTCCCACAGTTCATTGTTGCTGATGGTGTCTGGCCAACGGATACGAAGTATTTTGCGTGGACAACTGTTCATAAACACTTGTATCTTCTGGATGATGGCTTTCGTAGTTCTCCATGTTTCCGCTCCATACAGTAGTACTGTCTTCACATTTGTATTGAAAATGCTGATTTTGGTTTCGGCTGAAAGTTGTTTGAAGTTCCAGATATTTTTCAACTGTGGAAATGCAGCCCTTACTTTGCCAATCCGTGCCCTCAGATCTGCCTCGGATCCACCTTTCTCGTCGATGATGCTGCCAAGATATGAATAGGTTTTAACGTCCCCCAAGGCATCTGCATCAAGAGTGATTTGTTTGGTGCATGTTGTGTTGCATCGGAGAATTTCGCTTTTTCCTTTATGTATGTTGAGACCTACTGCTGCAGAGGCTGCTACTACACTGGTCGTCTTCTCTTGCATTTGTTGTTGAGTGTGCGATAGAAGAGCCAGGTCATCTGCGTCCTAACTGTCCAGCAGATACCATGCTTCCCTCCAGATGTTGACGTTTTCATAATTCAGTCGATGACCAGGAGAAAGAGAAAGGGTGAGAGTAAGCGACTTTGCCTGACACCGGTCTTCACCTCGAAAGAGTCCGTTAGCTGTCCTCCGTGCACGATTTTGCAGTTGAATCCATCATAAGAGTTCCGTATGATGTTGATTATTTTCTCAGGCACCCCGTAGTGTCGAAGAAGCCTCCACAGTGTTTTCCTATCAACGCTATCAAATGCTTTCTCGTAGTCGATGAAGTTGATGTAGAGTGGTGAGTTCCATTCAATTGATTGTTCCACAATGATCCGTAATGTAGCAATTCGGTCAGTACACGATCGATCCTTACGAAATCCAGCCTGTTGATCTCAAAGTTGGGCGTCTACGAAGTCCTTCATTCTGTTTAACAATACCTTGTTGAAGACTTTGCCTGGTATTGAAAGAAGCGTGATGCCTCTGTAGTTCTCACATTTGCTGAGATTGCCTTTGTTTGGTATTTGATGAGGTATCCTTCTTTCAAATTTGATGGTACTAGTTCCTCATCCGAAATCTTCTTGAAGAGGATGTGAAATATATTTACAGTTTCTTCAACGTCTGCTTTCATTGCCTCTGCTGGAATGTTGTCTGGTCCTGCTGCTTTGCCGCTCTTGATTTGTCTGATGGCCATACTGATCTCCTCAATCGTAGGAGCGCCAATATTGATTGGGAGCTCCGTGGATGCTGCTTCGATGTTGGGTGGGTTCAGTGGAGCTGGTCGATTCAATAGTTCCTTAAAGTGCTATACCCACCTATTTCGCTGTTCTTCAGTGTTGGTGGTTACTTTGCCTTCCTTGCTTTTCACTGGTCGTTCTGGTTTACGATAGTTCCCGGCGAGCTTCTTTGTTGTTTCGTACAATTGTCTCATGTTTCCTTCTCTTGCAGCCTTTTCCGCCGTCATTGCTAGATCTTCCACATATTTTCGTTTGTCAGCTCTGATGCTCTTCTTCACTTCCCTGTTTGCTTCTGTGTATGCAGCTTGTGCCTTAACTTTCTCCGCTCTTGTTCGGCTGACATTGATTGTTGCTTTCTTGTTCCTCCTTTCTTCAATCTTTGCGAGAGTATCCACAGAGATCCATTCCTTGTGATGGTACTTCTTGTGACCCAGAACATCGTGACATGTTGAAGTGATTGCCTCCTTAATCCCTTTCCAATTGTTCTCCAACGTTGTGTCCTTTCCATTGAGTAGATCCTGAAAGGCCTGGAACCTATTGGTGAGGGCTATCCTGAATTCGTTGAGCTTTACAGTATCCCTGAAAAAGGCCGTATTAAACTTGTGTGATGTTGTCTGTCCCGTTGTCCAGTGCTTCTTTAGTTTCAGTTTCATTTTGGCTATCAGCAAATGGTGATCTGAGGCTATATCAGCTCCTCTCCTGGTTCTCACATCCTCCATGGTCCTTCTGAACGTTTTGTTGATACAGATATGATCCATCTGGTTTTGAGTAGTGTGGTCCGGTGAAATCCATGCAGCTTTGTGTATGCGTTTGTGCGGGAATATTGTGCCACCGATGACCAGTTTGTTGAAGTCACATAGGCTTGCAAATCTTCACGGTCTTTCACATTTTGCAAACATCTCCAATATCGGAAAATATTATTCTGTATGTTCACGTAGGCATCGTCGTTGAGACTTCATCAGAAACGTGTTCTTCAGCATGAGACGTGACAAATGTTTGAGAACGTAAGAGCACAATTTCGGAAGTGTAATATAGTCAATAGACAGCGAACCATGCTGTACGACATACATTTGCAGAACTAGCCTGATATTCACTGTCTTCTTCCACATGTCCACTAGTTCTCAAAACATGCAAACCTAGACACGAATACATTTCTACCTTCAGTCGGAAGTTCACGGTGGCGCACTGATGCATGTTTCAGTGAGTCGTGCGCTATTCGAAACTCATCCTAATTACATGACACACATTGACTTATTGTGTTTTCACTATCCACGTCTTCAGCATTCGCGGATTTACTCACTATTACTGTTCTCACGATCAACTAGATAGTACATTGATATGTATTCAGTCTACTCAATCCATCTACAGAAATACACAGTGTGTTTAACACAGCTGACAGCATTGTAGGTAATAAAGCGAAATTCAACCAACATGTCGACTTGATCCAAATGAAGTCTTCACAAAACCATACACAACTATTCATTCCACCAATATTACTGGACTTTATGCACTTTGTTCTTAAGGACATCTCAACAGATGGGAAAATGTGCTAAGTAATTTGACGATTCCACTTAATAATCTTTCGACCTATTCAGATTTTTCAGGACCTGAGAATTTTACTTGTACAACGGTGATTGCATATCTAATCCTATATAATGTAAGCCTTCTTTTGTATATATCATTCTTTGTCTTGTAATATGTTGAGTATATTTGCCTTGTTTTCGCAGTGTTTTTGTTTATTCTCATGTGAGTTTTTTCGTCTGTGTTATTGGCGTATCATTTTTTTGGAACGTCTTGTTCTCAGAAATATAATCTTTTTTATTATGATAAAACTTGACAAATAACTGTCTGGTTGATTTTAATGATCACTAGCTAGGTTTCGGTGTCGTCAGTAATTTGAAAAAAATTCAGTCACATCGCAATTTTTAAAAATCATCATAGTATGTAAACAAAGTTCAAGAAAATATCACTTTCTTGCTTTTCGATTATACTATCTGATCATAAATTCATAGTCCGTTTCAAATTTTTCAACAAAACTTTGTTTTTCATTGTATTAATCGAAGCAACATGTAACACAAATCGAGGCATAGAAATGGTGTATCACGTATTGTTGTTGGATATTTAGATTTGGTTGACTTCAACATGAAAGTACTACACACCTTTGAACTACACAAACGATAAGCTGTGACTGCCAGCGTTTATTTGAACAACATAATTTCCAACAAGTGTTCTTTGAAAAGTCTGCAATCTCATTGAGTTTCGTCTTCATGCTTACTCAATCTTTTCAAAAATTTCTTTGTTCATTTTCAGATGCTACACAAAATATTGACAATTTTAGTGAGTAACGATTTTGGATAAAGACATTTTTTTTGTAGTTCATAACCGATTCAACGGGCACTAACTATTTCTCTTATATATTATCTTGTTACTTATAAATTTAACAGCAGGTTTTTTTGCAAAGTTTTGTTTTATGAAAAGTAAATATAATACGCTTATATATTTGGTTACTCAAAAGGAAGACTTTGTACAAGAAGTGATGTTCGCTGAACAACACACAGTATCACACCTTAGAAACTTTTGATTTTATCACAGTGATTGTTGCAATAGTCTGATGATTTATCATAATGTAGTTGTGTTAACCTAAATAGGCATAACATCTACTCATTTATAAGATTTATAAGTAAAGCAATCTCTTAAATGCTGTATCGGTTATAAGTTAAGCCTAGCATAACTGATGCTATTTTTCCTATATCAGTATAGTTGTTTGCTAATAATTTCAATAAAAAATTAAGATTAGCTTTCTTGTTATCCAATGCATTTGATGTTCAGATTACAATTATTGTTTCAATTCCGATATTCACGTTGTGATAACATTGATTGTAATCCACAGAATATGTAAACCGATCGTTGTCAGCATATAAAGATGCTTACATAAATCTAACACAAACATACTGTAAGTTTTATAATTTGTCGTCAATTATAGTGGTATTTATACATAAATGAATGTGTTGATAGTCAACTGAAATAGCACATGGTCAACAAAATATATTCTGTACATATTATTCAAAGAAATTGACACATAATCATCATAGATTGTATAATGTGAAGACGATATTCTCAAAAATTAACACTTACAGGAAGCGTAGAGTATTCGTTATCATCCATATTTCTACTTACATCCAATCTCTATAATCCACATAAATAGAGCTAAACATAATAGTCTAACGTTATTCATATCTATCTTGGTTAACTTCAATAGATGACATTTTAGAAGATGCTGTCGGTCGAAAAGTGAATGAAGCCGAATCACTAGTTGAAAACAGTAAACATTACACTTTGTAGTTTGATGTTTCAATACTACTAACTTTATAATATATTTGAACGTTGGTTAATACAAGTATTGCTAGATGTGTACAATCATAGACGAGCACTTCTTGAAAGTATTTTGTGACAGAACTCTCCTAACATTATTCGATATCGGATTATTTATTTGATTGTGACTTGATTTTGTTTAGAATTTATCACTTAATTAAAATCTCTCACAATCATGGAATTATTTGTCTGATTATATGATGATGACTGACTAAATTTACACAAAGCTACATTGTCATTGAACGTACTCACTGAAATTCAGACATTGTAAGAAATAAAGTACCAGTTTTAAACATCATGAAATGTTCCAGTCAATAATGTAATTTGAATATACTTAAATAGGCATTTGAAATTTATGAGAAGAGATGTATTCAAGGTTTATATGTTGTGATAAGATAAGGCCTTGATTAATTTTGATATTTAAAAAATTCGAAAATAATAATCATTACGAATTTACAGCGATCAACACGGTTGCTGTATCCTTGAATCAAATTTTTCAGTCAACAGTTAGGAACATATCATAAAGATTCCAATAATATTGAAAGATTATCAAAAATTACTTTATAATTCATATTCAATTTAGTATGTTTCCTAATGGAAAAGATATTATATTATGACTGGGTTTTGAACGTGATGGAAAGTAAGTATGCTTAATAAACAAACATATACCAATTAAATATGCTTTGTGCGCTATATTATATTCCGTTGCTTGATAAATTTGCGGTCACTACTATCACAATATAAATTTCTGGTTTCTATATTGTTAAGAGTTAACAAATTTTGTGGACAATAAACGCATTTATTAATGTTTATTTCAAATACAACATAATTTGAGAAACAGTTGGATAGTTTTGGTTGCATGGGAAATATGAGAAATCTCGAATTCGTTATTCAGTATATTTCAAGTTCTGGTAACCGTGTGAAGTGTTTCTATACATACAATGGAGTGTCGCTCACTCAAACACGACAAAAGATTCAGATGTGATTTCAAACCAAAAAGGAAACCTCATTTTGAACTCTCTACCGACGGATGGAGTATTCATGGTCTGGACTTAGGATTATGTCCTGCTACATAATCATCGTTTGTTATAAATACATATTGTTTGAGTTGATTAACTGAAATTCAGCAACAAGAAAATCCAGTGTCACAAATCCGACAGTTGCTTCAAATAGACTTTCACTCACAAACTGTACATTTTAGTTCTAAGTGATGACAAACTAATAAGAGTAAATTTGTTTACCAAAGCAGTAATCGAAATCAGATATCTGTGAAACCGTGAAGTCTGTACTAACAATTGACAGCACAATTTTTGATCTTTTGTCTTTTAAAAGATTTAGGTGAAAACGTATCTTTCTTTTTCCTTATTATCTTTTTGCAGATTTTGAATTTCAACATACCAAAAGGTTTTGGGATTTAAAATGTAGGTTTTTGTCTCAAAAATTCAAATGAATTTACTTTCACTGACTTTGATCTGACAAAATTATTATATGAAATAACAGACTGTTGTGTAAGCGAGCTAAGCGTTTGATTGTGATTGAGATGGTGCAGAAGATGTTGGCTTAGGTGAATGATTCTGTTGACCCAGAGAACCAAACATCAACAGAGTTTGATGGTATATTCCGAACAAACTGGTTGATACTCTGACAGATATTTCAGAAGACGCTTATTATGAAAAAAACTTGTATCGGCATCAAAGGTCTGAGGATTGTTGACCGATAAACATATATTTTGATCAGGATAATTTCATGTTGACAAACTTCACAAATTGAAGTAACTAAAATTTTGATTCACTACGTTCCAAAGGAAAATCAACTACAATCACAGTAATACACAACAGAAACATTTAAAATTAATTGTTGTTTTCAAGGTTTACTTAGCAAAGTAGTGTATTTTATTTCTTTACTCGAACACTATATTTCAATATGTCGTCATTTGTTTATATATTATTTGAATAATTGTTTTCATCTTTTAATAAAAAAGCGCACAGCAATCAATTCAGAGAAAAGTATTTTTCAAAAAAAAAGGACACAAGTGTCGACGGTACAATTTTTTTGTTTGTTCTAATGCTTAATCATTAGCGTCCATAGATACCTCATGAATCACAGTGACAGATTTCTCCTGTGAAAGAGTTTGCTACTGTGTATTGAATAATTTGTCAGATAATCATCAGAATGTATGATTGTATGAATGTAGTACAGTTTAGGTATCACAAATCTGACAGTGGATTCTAATTTAGTT